>PVIJ01003373.1:68809-136835 GCA_004024925.1 Scalopus aquaticus | reverse complement strand
ACTTCCATATGACCCAGCAATACCACTACTGGGAATATACCCAAAAGACACAAAAACACTAATCCGAAAGGATACATGCACCCGCATGTTTATTGCAGCACTGTTTACAATAGCTAAGGTATGGAAACAACCCAAATGCCCCAAAATAGATGACTGGATCAAGAAGATGTGGTACATATACACAATGGAATACTATTCAATATTCAAAAAAGACAAACACATGCAATTCGCAGCAACATGGATGGACCTAGAGGGGATCATGATCAGAGAAAATTATTGAATGGTTTCACTTATAACAGGAATATAGGGGAGCCAAATAAGAAAGCAACATTCAGCAGGGAAGGAAGGGAGGGGGAGGGCTCAAGAAGGGGGAAGAGGGCAGCACGGAGGACTATGGTGATGGCTCCACGGGTGAACAGGTGGTGGGTAACTTATGGGGAACACACAATAATGTAAAATATACGAATAACAAAAATAAATATCTATTTTAAAAAAATAAATAAATATATATCCAAAAGGACCATATTTTCCTAAGTCAAAATGAGGCCACATAGCTTGAAATGTAGGTAGAAAATCCAGACTATTTGAAAATCAGGACAGTTAAAACAAATCTAGGATAAATGGCCACTGGACCTATTTTAATTTAGATAATGAAAACAAATGACATATAAAACATTCTTTCCTCAAAATATTTTGTTGGCACAAAGTCAATAATGGAAAAAGAAACCATTATCCTTATTTTCATGACTGTATGCACAGTCCATCTTCATACCTAATAGAGAATAGACATCTCATTTCATGTTTCTTTGAGTAAATGTGGAGGGAGGAAAGACTGTGTGTGTGTGTACGTGTGTGTGTGTGTGAGAGAGAGAGAGACAGACAGACAGACAGAGACAGAGACAGACAGAGACAGAGAGAGAGAGAGATTTTTTCCACAGCACAAAAATGTTGTGGAAAACCTTAGCCCACGTGAGGCATTTAAATGTTATTTTTTATCTTACTGGGCTCCAAAATAATAAAGCAAATACAGTCATTAGAAAAGAAATTATATGACTAGAAAAACACTGCACAAGTCAACTGTTAAGCTAAATGAGCTCCTCTCTAGTTTTAGGAGCAAATATAATTTTAAGTGATTATTTAATTTAAAGAAACAACTATATTATCACTTCAGAAGGAAATTCAAAGGACAAGGACTTGGTTCAGTGTTAATCGAATGAAATTATCTTCATTACACTGAAATAACACCTGTGCTTCTCTGGTACGTTTCAGAAAATGAAGATTCTTATTTGATTATACAGACCCTGATAAAGATGCAGACCTGTCACAAATTTCAAAAACTGTGACCATTCCCAGGTCATTCAGTTTAAAACTGAAATTAGGAGACCAATGAAATAATGTCCACCCTTACAGCTGCAAAAATAAATAAAATTCAACCATGTAAATGTACAGATCTAAACAGCCTTATTAAAAGATTCCTGAATCCCACAGCATCCCACCTGCCTAACAGAAGGGTGCTCAAGGGATTTGTATCAATAGAGAGTGGAAGGTTTTTATAGTCATAAAGTGCTTACGATAATTTTATTGAATACCGTCTTCAAGAGGGCCACCTCCCCTTAGGGGAAGGCAGAGATGTCTTATGCAGATTACCAGCTATGGCTGACTGGGACTGATTAAGATTACATTTACGACGCTGTTGAAAGTGCAATTAAATTAGTTACTAAATCTGGGCTCGGTAACAGGCTTGGTACAATTGACTCCATTTGGGGCCCGTTTTTGTTGTTTGTTTGTTTTTTATAACACAGTCAATGTCTATCAGACAATTTATGAGAGGGACATGTACTCATATTCACATATTAAACACTCCAGATCTACAATGTTAAAGACACTTGTAAGAGTGGAAGACTACAGTCAACTAGAGTAATGACCATGCCTTCAAAGGCCTTACAAACTGAGCTTATGAACCCAACCTCACCTGTTCCCTGGGAGACCCCGTGCTCACCTGGGGCTTAGCTCTCTAGCGCCATAAGACAGTGCTGAGAGAAAAGCCCTTTCACTCTAAGATATTTGCCACCAAAGGAGCTAGCCACACAGAGAGTGCTGGCGTTTTAAGAGACGATGTTGGAAACAAGGAAACAGAAAGTACACCGAGAATCTTTTTTTTTTAAATGTAGATGAGCTGTGGTGTAGATGAGCCAGAGGTGGGGGGGGAAGGTGACAGGATTCACCAGAGACAGAGTGGGGAGCAGAACAGGCGGATCCATTGAAATACACTGCTGAGGGGAGCAGCGGGAGAGACAGAAGAGGTGTGCTGTGCCATGTGGGAAGCTCCGTGGCTGGCGATTGAAGTCGGGCTGCAGTGGCTGGTGACAGCTCCATAGTGCTGCAACTTAAGCCCACATGCCACCAAGGAGGCCCAAGAATCATTCTGAAAAGGAATCAAATAGGTGGTCCTAGCAGGGCACTGGAATTAAGGGATCATGATCACTCTGAGAGGGGGACACTTGCTGAGATGAGGAGATTTCTAGAACCACCCCTAGAAAATGGGAGCTAGACACACAGAACCAGGAACCAGAGCCAGGAAGCAGAAGGGAGATAGGGGCTAGAGCCCTGCTCCAGGGTGGACTGGAAGGAAGAAAAGCAGGGGAAACCAGGGGTGAGCTTCAGAGGTGCACTCAGCTGGGGAAGGCAGAGAAGAGGAACTGGGGTGCCCCAGCATTGCTGCTCCCAGTACGTGATCATTAAATCTCTGTTGGAGCAAAACATTTCCTCAAGAGGAGAGCTATCAGACCCCTTCAGCTTTTATCTTTTCATTCACTCATTTAGCAGCTTTTAACTGAGCGATCAATAGTTATGTCTCTCAGGGTAACACCACTCCCTTTTTTTTAATCATGTTTAGCAGTCATATAAAAATCATCCTAATTTCATTTTTTTAACATTCCCTCCTTGCTTCACTAGGTAAAACGCATGGGAATGTGTCTGGTTTACCAAGTTCAATTATAAGGTCTGAGGGATAAACTCAGCATCATGAACATTTAAAAGTGTAATTTGTCTTGGAACTGTTCTTAATACCGTCATACCCATACAGCTACAAATGTGGAGATTTAAGCCCATGGAGATTATGCTCTGTGCAGGCACAAAAGCACTATTGAATATAAATTATTTTCAGTAAGAAAAAAAGGCTATAATTTTTCTTAGTTATAACAGAACATGTCAAAAGACGAAAATAGAGAGAAGCTAATCAAATAGCTTACAATTCTCATCCTGAGAAAGGTGAATCAATTTAACACTATGCTCTGAATACTATAAAACTCGTTTAGGAAAGAATTGGAAAATAAATAAATACCACTGCAGACCTACTGGTTTCAATCATATTTCGTATTAAATTGCCTAGGCAGAGGAAACAGTGCAGTTCCTTCCACTAAAAAAGGCCTATATGTTAAGGATGTGTAGAATGGACTCAGATACTGGTCTAGTACCTGCGGTGTTACAGGGCAGGGGGAAGGGTACCCCGGGACCCCCAAATTTGCATGTTCTAAATGTCACCTGCCGCATCAAGACAAAACATACTCTAGTAAGACCTTCAATAGAAAAGAACTTTAATGTAATTAGTGTGCAATAAAGAGAAAGAATATAGTTAAAATAGTTTCCCCATGAAACACCCAAAGTTACCCATTCCCTCATGGGTAAATGCCCAGCCAAACAGGGTTGGCTCAAAGCAGGGCTGCTGAGGCCCAAAAGCTGCCACAAGTCTAAGGCACCCTCTAGTGGTGAACCATAGGAAAGGGGCAGAAGGGTCCAGGCAAGCTTGAAAGGAAAAGAGCAAAATCAAAACCCAAGTCAAGATAAAGGCTGCCACTGTCAGCCTCCCCATGGGTCTCTCACCCACCCCTCTGTCTCTTTCAAGTGTCTCCTTCCATTTCCAAGTCCCTGGTACACGTCCAAGGCTGAGAAGCAAGTGCAACTTCTTCACATGTCTCTCCACTCCACGTGCCTCCTTCCGGTCTTCTTGATCGTCTTCCTTTCTCCTCCCAGTCTTCTCTAGCTTCTCCCTGTCCAGCTCTACCCTTCCTTAGGGAGGGGTAGGAAACCTGGAAACCCCCCCCTCCCCCTGGGGATTACCCTGTTACAGTGGCACAGTAAGTTACTGGACACAGATTTTTAACTTCTTTGGTCAAAATCAATGTCTTTACTGACCAGATGCATTAAGCTTTTACAGTTTATTCACACAGGTTCCCTGTTCAATAAATTTAACCCAGACAGTGATTCTGAATCATTCTTATTACCCTGCTGCTCAGCTAGACTGGAAATCCTGATTTCTCTGTCATCAAAGTTTCTTGGTAGACAACACAGACATCTGGGGGAAACTAATAATGTTAATGTAGTTTGTTAAGGACCACATGAGCATGGGCGTACCAACTTCTCACAAGAGAAAGATTGCAAAGGACAAAATGTATTATTGAATGCAATTAGTAGTAGTATTTCAATTGTTTAATCTGCTTATATCCGTTTGGCTAGCAAGTGTGTTGGAAGACAGTTTATAATTTTTGTTCCACTTAGATACAAAAGTATAACTGGGATACTTCATTTAGCAGTGAGTAAGTAGGTGGGAAAAAAAAATTCCAATGTCTAACTTGAAATGAGCATGTCCCTTTGTCCTTTTGATTTACTCAATGCCGCTTCTGGTTTTTAAAAGCACTTCCTTCTGAAGGACTTGAAGGAAAAAAAACAACTACAATTCATGAACGATCGACCCTGTGTGGGCATTTCAGGAGACTAAAGACTGAAACTTGAGGAGAATTGCATTATACTTAATCCACGCCATTTGCTGGGAATTTTGACCAGAGAGATGTGCTGTCTATCCTTACAGATATCCCCCTTGAAGTACATACACTGAGCAATCAAACTTTTGTCATTTTGTTCTTCTCAGTATTATAACTTGGCATAATTATTTGAATCCTCTCAATCAGTGTACCACTGTCGTTGCATGACTGCTAATTAGGTGACAACGTAACTCATCCCTCAGGGGTTCCGATTTTTATAAAAGTCATATAGAGCTGTTTACTAGAAGGAAGTTATTGTGATTATTACATATGTTTTTGGTTAAGGGCAATAACGCTTTGAGAGTTTAAGTTACTCAAGTGTATACTCTTAGAGGGTGGTAGAGTTGTGAGTAGTTTTGTTACTTTGATGTCAACCCCTGTTCTGATTTCATTACACTGTAATACTTCTTAATTGAGATGTGGGACAATAATTGCTGCGATATTGTGAAAACTCTCAGTGTCCAATAAACCTGTAACCTAAAATTACAGGTGCAGATTAGGGAATCTATCTTTTCTCAATAGAACATGTGAGGCTGGCTTTTTTCTTCTTAGCTTTATTTTCAGCCAAATACCCTCTATTTTCCCCAATTTTTCAGCCTTCAATCTGAACTCCAGGTCTGTTCTAGCTGAGTAGTGTCAGGAAAGAGAAGAAATTTCTCCCTACCCATCCAGATTCTTCTTGGACTGGTCAAATAATCAAATTAACATCAGATATATTAGAAGGAAAATGGCCAAATGAAATTCCATAGGCACAGAACTAAACACAGAAATAAGAACTCCAGGGTCAGTGAGGAGTAATCAGGGTTTATATCCTGAGCTAAGAAATGGGACAGGGACTGGGGGTTTCAAGGAGGGAGGAGGGTGATGTACAGATGCTCTGTAATTAGGTGTTTGCCCCGCCACATAGATAGGTTTCTCAAAGAGAAAGGTTATTTCTGGTAAAAACCCTAATTCTGAGTAACACCCCTAATTTCATTTGTCTAAGTAATTAAGAAAGTGTTAAAAGCTTCTTGTGAGCCTGCAGAAACTCAACTGACCTCAGCTGGAAATACTCCACATGCTAAAGTGACATATCTTAAGACCTTTTCTGAACATCCTGGGGAGGCCTATCCTTCACTTTCCAGACAAAATTCCACGGCCCTGGCTAAAACTGATAGATCACCACAGTATTTACTGAGCCTTGAAGTGGAACAGAATATGCCACCCCAAATATGCCTTTTTGGCAGAAGGATACTTTTGAGTTGGTTATTTTTAAGAAACATCAGACACAGGAGAAGCTCTGAAAATTGAGACGTTACCCTTTTGTTAGGGCACTTTATGTTTATAAAGAAAACTTTCATCTGTAAGAGCATGTCCCTCTCTGTAACAGAAAAGGGAGAATGACTGTGTTTTCTACAAAGTCCTACCAATGGAGAAGGCTAAAACTTAAATCTTCCTAACAACCATGTCATTGTTTATTGTACTTTGCGTGATAACCTGTAACTAGCTCTCTCCCACCAACACCCCAACATAATCATTTGTCTGTAGTTGGAGATGGTATTTAAGGAGGAGTTTTGGGCCATTTCAGGAAGTCACTTAGTTTTCCTGGGCCTCCCCCATGTATACAGGAGGCATACATGTCACTAAATTTCTGCTTGTTTTTCTTATTCATCTGTCTTATTTCATGGGTGTTTCAGCCAAGAACCTAGAAGGGCAAAGGAGAAATTATTTCTCCTCCCCTACAGCCTCCTCAATGCAACAGAAACTATGTAAGACTCTGGGATATATTGTAGGAAGATTAAGAAGCTTTTCTTGCTTTTAAGACTAAGATGATCAATTGTCCTGGTTTGCCTGAGACAGTCCCAATTTTAGCAATGAAAGTCCCACTCCCCAGGAAATCCCTTAGGTTTGGGCAGATGGGGTGGTTGGTACCCTACTTACAAGGAGTTTTTCATCTAGGTCACACATACAAATATGAAACTAGATAGCACCAAAGAGTTTAATGGCAACATACTAAAAATACAAAGGAAACATGTAAGAGATGCCTGGGAAACCTTTTTCAATTACCCATGTGGTCAGTATTAGTACAGTACTAGTATTTCAGTCTCTTAAAATTGTGCCCTTTCTAGCCTCTAGCATTGTCTCTGCCCTCACCTTTTAATTTCCCACACTGAAATTCTCACTGTTCTTCACTATTCTCATTAACTTTGGAGGCTACATTTTTAGTTATGTTGCTCTACCTGCAACCATCCCCTTTCATCCTCCATTCTAACGTGTCCTATTCTCTACTGTTTCTAAGTTTCTGGGCCAGCACGCTGTATCAGAGGAGAGGCCTGGAATAAAGTAGCACTTAAGATAGAATTTGTTGAATGAATGACTCAGCATTTTGAATATCCATATTTATCTAAAACATAGATAAAGTATGCTGGACACAGTCCATCTTCATTCCACATAATAGACAAGGGCAATTTTTATGAGCGTTTCCTGATTGTCAAGTATGTGTCAAGCACTTAAGTTTCCTCACTTAATCCTCTTAACCACTGTGAGAGAATGAATATTACAATTATCCTCATTTTATAAAAATTCAAAGCAGGCAAGAGAAGTTAAGTAAGCAGATAGCTGGTATAACATAAAGAAATTCAATTCCAGGTTTGTTTAAAGACACATCTCATGACTATACCAGCTGTCCCTGGGCCTCAGTATACGGAAACCTTGGTAACTGGAGGATCCCATGGTAGGCATTATGTAGTTTACCCAGCAAGCATTTGCCAACTGTGACCCTCAACTAGGAGAAATAGGCTACCCCACCAGAGACAGACATGACTATTTGGAATCTAGAAATTTAAGACATTAAGTCAATCATCCAAGACACAATCCAGTTACAGGCAATTCATACACATAGCTGGGATCATCACAAAACTCAATTAGAAGACAGCTCTTTCGTGAGCCTCCCTGGGAGTTCAAGGGGTTAAGTCTCAGCCTATGAAGCCATCAGCAGCCACTGTAGCACCAGTTTGATCCCCAGCCAGGGAGCTTCCCACTTGGCGCAGCAGACCTCTCCTGTTTCCCCTCAGCAGTGTATTTCAGCCAATCAGCCTGTTCTGCTCCAAACTCTGTCTCTGGTGAATCCTCTCACCCCCACCCCACCCCCACCTCTGGCCTATATGCCAGCTCTTGTATGCATAAATAACTAAATCTTCTTTTTTTAAAGGAAGACAGTTCTTTTGAATCCAAACCACCACCAAGGAATAGCTAGGAGGAGTCTTTAGGAACTTCTGTAACTGCCATCCCAAATAAATATGCAATTTGAGTAAAAATAGCAATAGCAGAGCAAATACAGTTTCAAAGCAAGTTGCTTCTCTCCGCCTCCTCCATACAAACAGCTCCTTAAACACCATCTATATACAAAGAATTTCTAACTGCCTAAAGTTAAAGAACATCAACCACCCAGAGAGAAGGAGTCAAATCTGCAATTGCCAGAAAGTTCGGAACCACACATGTGGGAGAAGCAGAAAGGATGGCATTACTAGCAAGAGAGAAACAAGACTTGCTCTCAGTAACAAGAAGGGGGCAGGGGGCCCACATGAAGCAGGCAGTTCTGGATAAGAATCTGAGGAAAAAGCAGACGAGGGAACTTAGCCGCCAATGCTACTCACATGTTTTTCTTGGACAAGAAGTTTCGTTGTAGAGTTACAGTACAAACCCATGAAACAGAAGATTTATATTCAGTATTCAGGCAGACCCAGTTTGTGACCTATTTTACAAAAATTATTTTACAGGGTAACCGTATTGTAAATCTAGGTAAGAAGCTAATTAGTCACCATAACTATTTTGGGTAGTAAACACTATATATTTCCCAGATGTGTCTTTAAAAGTAATTCAGTAGGTACCATTGCCCAAGAATAATCCCATTCACATGCTTGGAATTTTTTTAAAAAATGACCAACTTAAAAAACAGGTACCCATTTCTTCCATAGAAATGACTTTAAGTGAATTTAAAGTTTTGCCTAAAGTAGACAAGACATATCATTAGAATAAATAGCTGTATACCACAATAAAATGTCCTAATTCAAAATGCAAAGTGTTAATACATAGTACACTTAGAATACCACTGCCGGGGCCTCCCTGGTGGCGCAGCGGTTAAGCGCTGGGCTGTGGAGCTGTCGGCAGCGGCGACGCGAGTTCGACGCCCGGCCAAGGAGAATCCCACATGGCGCGGCAGACCTCTCCTGCCTCGCCCGCTGCTCCCCTCAGCAGTGTATTTCTGATCTGCCTGTTCTGATCCCCGCTCTGTCTCTGGTGAACCCTCTCGCCACCCCACGCCTCTGGCCTGTACCACAGCTTGTATGTATAAATAATAATTTAAAAAATCTTTAAAAAAAATACCACTGCCAAATAAATAAGTTGGACTAGTAAAATTTAGCCCCTAATATACAGTGGATTAAATATTTCTCCTGGAAAGGCATACTGGCTAGAAAAAATCACAAACACATGCTCAAACATCAATTAGCAATGTTTTATGCTTATATAGCGAGCTCAAGCCAGGTGACAGCAAACATGAATCAAAGTGTTGCATCACAGAAAGTTCTCATTCAAAACAGCTGATTTTTCAACTGAGCTTTTAAAAAAACAAATCAAAAGACCAAAAGAAATACACTTAAAATTCTAACTAGGAAAGTCTTATGTGCATAGTCATTTATACTGTGCTACTCCTTGGTACAGAATAGATTCAGTTTGCAAAACAACATATTTCATTTTAAAAACCACCCTCCAATACACTTTCTTTTGCACTTTTGAGTTACCGGTTAAATACCTTTTTAGAAATCCAATGCCTCTCTCTTCTTTGCTGTGTTTTCTTCTTGGGTCTTCTCTTTGACAGTCTTACAAATTCCAGGAAAACATTTTTACCTTCGACTTCCCCATATCCATGTTCTATCTAATCGACTGTTAAATGTGATTTCCATTATTAGCCCAATTCACAAACCCGTGGGGTCCATCTTCTTCACAAGTACTAAAGCCTTGCGGGCAAGGACTGGGCTGCTTGGGTGTCATTTTACAGAACTTTGCAATGGGTGCCCTGCAGCACAGAGGAAGCCTTTCTTTGTGTGCAGAGAGCCTTCCAACGCCTGGGGTGCCAGAACAAGAGGACAGCAGGAAGCAAGGGCTCTCAGCTGGGAGCAGGACTAACCTCCCCCCCCCCAAGAGCTGCGCAACGTGGAGAGCGTGGGAAAGCGCGGCAGTGCGTGTGCTGCGTGATCCTGCTGAGTCTGCGCGGTCCTTTACGGCCAACGTGGGCATGCGTGATTCCGCTTAGTCCGAGTGCACCTGCGTGATCCTCCTTAGACCGGCGTGTTCCTGCTTGGACCGAGTGGTCCCGCGTGGTTCTGTATGATCCTGCGTTCACGGAGCACCAGGAGGTGCAGGCGGGTCCCAAAGAGCAACCCCTGGTATGTCTAGTTTTTCAAATTCCCTCCCACTTTTGTGACGCTTGAGGCTGTGGCAATAATTGTCTTAGCCGCTAACCTCAGGAAATGTACTTTTTAAAGTGATTTTGGTTGCTTACAATGAATCACATAAAAAATACCAATTTAATATGTAATAATACAGGGACTCCCCGTTTAATTTGTATTTCAGGTAATCTAAGAGTAATTTGGCTAGTACTTGACTACTCCATGTAATATTTGAAAGTTACTTACCTTACAGAGACATCTCCATAAAAGGGGAGGTACCATGTTTTGGCCCCACTAAACTATGGGCGGAGCTGAGGGGCAGGTGAAGCTATTTAACAGGGAAAGCAGGTGAGAGAGAGAGGAAAAAAACATGGGTTCCTGTGCTTTCTGCAGCCCAACATGAACCCTGATGCTGCTGGGAAGGAGACGCTAGGCGAGACACAGGTAGAAACGCCTGGAAGACACGTGGGAAGGCTGACAGTGGCAGCCATTCTCTCGATGTGGTAACTCCTCTTGTGCCAGCTTTTTGGGAGCTGCTTTAGATCCCTTTTCACAGGGTTCACTGTCAGAAGGAGCCTTAGACTTGCGGCAAGCTTTCAGGCCTTAGTGGGCCTCTCTTGAGACAAATCCTGTTTGACTGGGCATATACCCAGGAGGGGATGGGTAATTTGGGGTTTTTCATCAGAGAGCCATTTATCTTCTCTTTGAACATTAATCCTATTAGAGACCTTTCTGCTTTGCCTTTGTGCCCTTAGATGGCCAGAGCCCATTAGAGCTTGCAAGTTTGGGGGTCTTGAGGTACCCCTTGGTCTGTGCTAACACTTATACTAAATAATAATCATTTAATTTTCATCTTGGCATCCTGTAATTTTTCCAGTAAGGGTCTTGTTGGAAAGTATAGCTATTATAACTAGAAAATCTTCCTGGGAATACTGTATCAGGGTCTTCGCTGACTGCACTACCTTGCAGTGGTCTGATTGTCAGTCACCCAGGCCCAGCCACAAGACTGCATTTGTAGTCCAGACTTGTGCAGAGAGGTAATGTACCTGTGCTTTACCAGAGTACATGCATGGTTTGTAAAGTGTATTCTAATAAATGTTTAACCACGTCTGGTTCAAGGGATCAAACACTTTGTCCCTCACATAAATATCTCCCTCTAAAAAGCAAATGGAAATAAGTAAATATTTATGCTGTATACATCTACCTACATAAATAAAACCATCTGAAGACCTAATTTAGAATCTAGCAAGCAGTCTGCAGCTCCGCTCTTCCCTTGAACACAGGAGGCCCCTAGGAGTTGCCTGGTTCACTTTCCAGAAGCTACAACTTTGTGTCATGGCAACAGCACTGACAAGTGCAGTTCTCTTGAGTTCTGAGCCCAAGTTCATTTATCTTCCCTGCTCAGTACTGGAACAGGGTGGAGCACAGCTTACAGGTGATGTGCGTGTCTGTCGGGAGAGGAAGGTTTTGAGACAGAGCAATACACAGTTGTGGGTGGACTCCACAGAATAGGGTAGGAAGGCCAAGGAAAGCCAAGGACGAACAGTACTCTTATTCCTCCTTAGAAGAGTAAGGCTCAGGAATAACTGAACATAGTCAGCAATATGGAATCACCTTAGGGGAGATCAAAAAGGAAATTCAGTAAAGCTGAAAGAGACATGTAACCACATGGCATCAATGCAAGCCAAGGATGGTTAGACAGAAATAGCCCCCTGTAGATATTTTTGACAGTCACTCCAAATAAAATCCTATTCTCTGAATCCACAATGCAGTCTTTACTCTCATCATATTTTCCCAAATCTCAGTACTCACACAGATATAAATAGAGAAGTTGAAAGTGTTTTTCCTACATGTTTGAAAATGTTAAAAGATACATTTTTAGAGGCATGGCAGTTCAACTCAGAGCACAACTGAAGTGGGGGGACAGATACAATGCCAAAATCAAGTTGTCCCGTATGAATTTCTAGTTGGGTTTTAAAAGTTAGTTACATTTTAATGCATTTGATTTGTTTTCTTTTCTGTTTGTGTAGAAGAAACAGAAAAGAGGACTGTAATTATGCACACTTTGCAACGATTAGGCATTTAATATGCAATGAGATATTTGCTAGGAAGTATGTCTATGGTTAGAACAGAGAACAGGCTCCAGGGTTATGTCACGCTGCAAAGTGATATGTATGCGAATGCATTCTCAAGCTCATTAATCATTTTTATACTTGAAGTGCTAAACTGCTAATGTTACACTGAGAGTGAAAATGAAGTAATTAAGGAGTTTAATAGCTACAGTCTTTTGAGGAGAAAACAAGTTGATAATGCTTCTTTTAATATGTTACATAAATTGGATTTTTTGTGTTAAATTACAAAAACCAGGTTCATCTATTGTGTAACTGGAGTGACACACATCACTTGATTATATTTGTATGTGAAGTCACTAGGTGGCTGTATGAAGGCGGCTCCCTAACCCATTTCATTTACAAGAGGAAGTCTCTGTTACCAAGAGCACAAACACACCTATCGGGTTCTCATGTTTTTCCTTTTGATGTTCTAAAGCACTACTCCCCGCACCATCTGTGGCAGAGAGCCAGATTTTGTCCCTTTGTTCCCGAGTCATCACAGATAAATTCTTTTATAAAGAACAGTGCCGATTACATGGAAAATGAAGCAAAAAGATGCACAAACACTAGCCTTTTTTCAAAGCACTAGATTCAACACATGAAACATTCTTCAGTCCCATTTCCATGAAAGGGTCTATGGCCTGGTTACCCCACAGACCTGAGGCATGGCCCTCCCTGCAGCACATCCCGAGCACCCCACTCTACCAGCTCAGGTTAGGGCTGCACCTCTGGTCGCCGGCAGAGTAGGGCTGTCCGCTTGTCTCGCTAGGGACGGGAACCACTTCAGAATAAGCAGGTCTGCTAGGTTCCTTTCCATTTCTTCAGTAATTCTAAATCCATGTTGGCCTGTTCTTCCCCTTTTCCTTCCATTCTTTTTTCTCACCATTTTAGAGGCACTTTGATGACCTTGACCTTGGAGATGGTGAGAAATGTGTTTGATTTTGGACACTGTTACTTTCTGAGTATGAGAAGGCAATCCAGGAACTCAATTCTGCTAAATCAGTATTTCTCACCTGCAAAATGGCAATAATATTATCCTTCCTCCAGTTTGAAGGTCATTCTACAATTAGATAAAAGGGCATGATTAATACTCATCAAGTGCTGCTCACCTCCTCAATCCCTCCCTTTCCTGGTTATTTTTAGGTATCTAATAAAGCTGTGGTGCTAGATATTTAAGTTAATGTATATAGTAGCAGTTATGCTTGTAGCTTATAACCACGTCTCTTATCAGACAATTAACTAACTAAAGTCAATCATTCGACCAGAAAACCAGATTAACAAACAACAGACACAACTGCATCCTTTTTTCTTTTCCTAGTAACTATAACCCTTTACAATAGACTAGCCCAGCCAGAATCCTGGTACTCAAACGTATACCTATTCCAATTCCAAATGTCACCAACTCTATACATTATTCCCCCCAAATGGTACTCACATCCATTTCTTCATGTTTGCCCCCTTGCCTCTACTTCAATTCCTTTCTGAAGTTCTGAAATCCCATACAATCGATCATCCTCAACATTGCTATCAGAAGACTAAAATAGGGACCTCCCTGTGGCGCAAGGGTTTAAGTCTCAGCACTGTGAAGCTATCACCAGCCACTGCAGCAAGAGTTCTATCCCCAGCTAGGGAGCTGGCCCATGTGGTGCAGCAGACCTCTCCTGTCCTGCCTACTGCTCCCCTCAGCAGTGGATTTCAGTAGATCTGCCTATTCTGCTCCCCACTCTGTCTCTGGTGAGTCCTCTCAACACCCTGCACCTCTATCCTATACCCCAGCTATTGTATGCATAAATAAGTAAATCTTTAAAAAACAAAAGACTAAAATAAAAACTTCCCCAAGTCACTCTCCTGCTTGAAACCTTCCCCATAAGCTCATTCACCATAATGTAGGGCAAACGTTCAGAAACCTATTACAAGCCTAACATTTGGATTGATACAGCTGCGATGTTCTTAAATAGTTAAATGCTTTTAAAACTAGTTGGTAAATAACAGCTTCTGCACACCCAAGCTACACAGGCCAACCCAAGACACCTCCCAAAGACCCTGCCATCATCCAGCATCTAAACAGTTAACACTTGTTAGAGCACAGAGACCTCCCACCCTCTAATGGAGCTGTCCTGATAGGTGGTAACCCTGCTTTAGCAGTTGGAGAATAGTTTTAATATCTTTCCTACTTACAAGTTCTTCATCATTTTGCCTGGACTTACTTTTTCCTTTTCCAAGCAGGAAAAGTAGTATAAAGTCCCTTTCCATTTTGTTTGGGCAAATGTTACACTAAGGCAGGAACAATGGTGTGGTCTTGCATACTTTTTCTCCGTTGGATGGAACAAATTTTCTTTATTTGGGTTTGTTTCTGGTTTAAATATTTTGTTCCATTGGTCTGATTAGTTTTACATCAATACTACATCATTTTGTATTCTTTGCAACACAATTAAACTGTACCATGAAGTAGAAATTCCAAGATAAGTTCAGAAGGGAACAAGGCACAGATATAACAACAGATGAAACATAGAATGTTCTCTGTCATCAGAATGCTTTATTCTATGTGCAGTGGATAACACATATGAATTTATTTTCCTTATTATCAACTCATATTCCACTTTGCATATTGTATTAGCACATAGAATTGTTCCTTTTATATCCCATCTCTTGAAATCACCTCCTTTGTCATAGAAGCTGATGTTTTTATGTATACACAGAGTAGTATGTTCATAAAAACCTGGCCTATTTAGCAGATTTTTTTACTGCAGTTAACATAGTATAACATATATATTAAGACTTCTCGGTGATCCTCCTCATTTCAAGCCTATATAATACAATAAATCCTCACTATACAAAAATATTTGGATTGAGCTCAACTTTCATTAGCATTTTCCTGTCAATGTGCATGTATGTGAACTTTCATACGATTAGCTGGACTTTGTTACAGAAAGGCTAATTTTCTGTTTTCTTTTGAATGACACATTAGTTGCCCTCAACTAAATTTTATTTTCACGCATCTATGGTATATTAATCTTGAATATATGCATGGCACTGTGTAATTAGGTAGGCTTGGTCAAATAAATGCTGATATTTTAAATTTTGTTTTAAGGACGGACTTGTCTTCTTTGATTAGATTTTATTTTTATGTATCAATTCTATATTTGATCTTAAGATCTAGATGACTGGTTTTCCTGTAAGAAAGTCACAGACTTAAACACAAGAAATCTAAGCCAGTCTAGACTTGGAGCTCTGTATTAATCATAGCACCTTTTTTTGGTAATATAGAGCATTTTCGGATGGAAAGAGGCCAAGGTGTACATTTAGGTCTGGCCCATCTTTGAGTTATAAATATTATTATAGCCTACTCTGCTTTCTCCCCAGCCTCCTCTTGCCAAAACTATTTTTAAATTATACTTGTAATACTTTCTTCTTTTGCTGGCCTTGCTGACTTATTCTATGTTATCCATCCCCGGTGTGATGAATCTCTTTATATTTCTTTGTGACTTTTCTTTGATATAAGCTGGTAGTGTCTGCTGGCAGTTGACATTTGCTCAAATAGTTAGACTTTCCCATCATATCTATTCCCTAAGAATGGTACAGATATGAAATAATCCCTTCTTAATCTCTTCATTCTCAAAGTACATAGTTCTGAAATTTCCTATTTTTTCCATGTAACTATGTTCTGGAATACACACACATACACACACACTCTACTCAAGGCTCTGCCTGTCACTTCTAAAATAACAAATTTATAACAAACCAATATGAATGTGAGTATTCCGTATTTAATATTTCATATCTTGCTTCACTATTTTTTTTTCATCTAATACAAAACTTAGCTTTTCCATTTTAGGGGTAAATCAGAAAATCTTCAGAAATAAAGGTATTCTTATTTCTTATCGAAAATAAAACCAAGACACTAATAGGTTTTTTTTTTTAGTATCAGATGTATCTGCTCTAGCCATTCATTATTTGTACTAGGCATGACAGGAGAAAATAGAAACAACTAGATCAATTAAACTTAACTCCAAGGTACCCCCATAATCCCCACTGCATACACACAGATATCTTCCACACACACACACACACACCCGCCACATACACACACACGTGCACACACACACACACACACACAAGAACACACAAGCACAACACTCACTGCTTTGGAATAGGAGAGGTTTCAGATGTGAGGTGTTTTCCCTCACACAGATGGAAAAGCTATGCTAAAACAATGGAAGTGGGAATATTTCCCTTCCTCTCCATCTCTCCATCATCTAAAACCCAGAGTGCTGGTCCTCAAAATAATTGTTTTTTTCCAGACAGATTTTTGAACACCATTCAATGGGGCCCAGAAAGCTGTACTTTATATCAAGTGTTGCAGGTCATTCTGACCTGACATACAATAATTAATTTTCTTTTTTTCCTATCACATTTTTTTCTTTCTCTGCTTACTAAATGGTTAAATCCTCTGCTGAATTGTTTAAACTTTCTTTACAAAGCTATAATATATAAGATAAGTGCATTTTAAAAAAATGCACTTGAAGGGAATTGAGGACAGTAAGGTAAATTTGAAAGACAAGAATTCATAATTAATTCATTCATTCAGCAGAGGTTTCTGGAGCATCTATTAAGTGTCAGGGACTTTGCTCAGAAGTGAAATACAAAAATATACCACACAATAATTTTTTAGCTATATTTTTCTATATATTTTTTTATTGACAAAAATCCGACTGTAAACTGAGGCTACTGGAGAGGGAGGGGTACAGTGGACTATGGTGGGGAGCTCCGGGTATCTTCATGGTAGGTGAGGTGTGGTAACAACCTTGAGGGGGTGATCCTGTCCCTCTAAACCACATATTTAGCATTGAAGGAACTCACAGTGTCTTTCAAAAGAAAGGCATAAGATGGATAAATTATATCACAATGTTGTTGACTGTAACAAAATTTTTGGCTTTTTTGTAGCGTGAAGAAGGTGGGTAAGATTTTTTTTTTAAGATTTATTGATTTATGCACAAGCTAGGGTGTAGGCCAGAGGTGTGGGGTGTGAGAGTATTCACCAGAGACAGAGTGGGGAGCAGAACAGGCATATCTACTGAAGTACACTGCTGAGGGGAGCGGCAGGAGAGGTCTGCTGCGCCATATGGGAATCTCCCTGACCGGGTATCAAACTCGGGCTGTAGTGGCTCTGGAGAGCTTTATAGTGCTGAGATTTAACCCGTTGCACCACCAGGGAGGCCCAGAAGGTGGGTAAGTTTTACCTCACACAACTCTATTCCTATGGTTCTCTTCCCCAAAGGGCCAGTAATCATAAAATCTCCAGTCACCTCTCACCCATGTGAAAACATGTGTGAACACCAACCTTTGTCTTCTAGTTTAAGCTGAATCATAACCCTGAATTTCAAATTCTTCGCTCTCTTAGATATGTTTATTCTAGTCTTACTTGTGTGCAAAGAGTTCTAGCACAAGCTAGGGCATGATTAAAGGAGGATCTCTCCAGCTTGTGACATTTTAGCTGTACATGCAATTTGTAGACTTTGAACTTCATACCATCCTAATTCATCAGGCCAGAATACTCATCCATTTTATGCCCCATGAAGATCAGACAGCTAATATTTACAAGCACTTGAGTATATTATTAAAGAAAAAATTCCTTGAAATTTGAATGTCAAATACAGAAATGTTTATTTAATATTTCTTTAATCAAGTTCCCTTTGAACTTCATCTTGGCAAGATAGTTAAGTCCTTTATGCTGGTAATTTCTGTCCCTTTCCCCCAATTTAATTTCTTCTCACCTGTTATCAGACTGTCTTTTTCTAGAAAAACTTAGGGAAGTAATGTAAGCGAAGGTCACTAAGTCTGAATTTTACTAGAGTCCTACAAAAATGGGGGAAAATAACAAAATGGAACTTTAAGTATGAAAAATTAAGTGTGAATGTCGTGAGCTATGAACTATTAACTTCTACATTTAGTAGTTATATAGATTCAAATGTACAGATATTACTGACCTCATTATCCATTTATTTAGCAAATATTTATTGAGCAGCTACTATAGAAAAGCCCCACACAATAGCCTAAGGAGATTTGATTCGTAAATATGGACATAGCATCTGCACTCATGGAATTTATCATCTTGTAGGAATGGAAGACTTCACTAAACACATTTAAAATTGCAATTATGTCAAATGGTAGGTACACAATACTATGAATGAAGGAGATTTGACCTGTCTGGGAAGATCATTGAGGCCTCTCAAGACAGAATGTGAAAATAGAAAATAATTAAACAAGAGGACAACTAAGAGCCTCTCAGGCAGAGAGCAATGGTTCTGTGATGGGACTCAGTGTAACAAGGATGGGAACAGAAGGAAAGCCAGTGGAATTAAGAGGGGGTTAGCTGGAGGAGGGGGTGAGAACTGGACCACTGGGGAAGGGAGAATATGAAAGTGAAAAGGTGAGTGAGAATCTGTTTCTTGTTCCCCAGAGTTCAGAAGGACAGATCCCAACTTTGACTCTTTGATGGACATGCAAATGCAGTGGGTACTGTGGCAGGGCTGGAAAGAGCAAAATGGAGAAGTGCAGTCAGAAGAGCAGCATGGGAAAAGGCTGATCGGGCAGTGTCTGTGTTGGACATTGGAGGATGAGAATGACATTCAGGGAATGGAAAAGCAACAGCAGGAGGCTGAGCCAGAGGACAGAAAATATCTGACATTGGAGCAACTGGATTACTAATTAGCTTGCTATCTTATCCTACAATTTGCTTTTCTAAATTCCTGATTTTTTTCCTGTAGAGTTTTGACAAAAGCCTAATTTCACATCATGGCCATGGATATGTTTCAAAGAAATAAGGAACTGTTTTACATGAGCCAATATTAATCTTTTCTAGATTTGTGCCTGGGCTTCAACTTCAAATATTGTCTTTGTTTTCAGTTATCTTTTTTCCTTAAAAGTTTCAGCAGTCGTTGGTTCTCTGAAAGAATTCAGCCCAATGAAATTCAATGAATTTTAAAATTTGGTATTCCTTTCATTTCCTTTCAAATATCAAACATGCATCTGACTTTGCTGCTTATCTCTTTAATTACCTCCTTACTCTAGGCTAATTGATAACTTGCACCCTTTAACCAACTCTTGTTATAAGTGAAGGAAAACAGTGTTAGCCTTGAGATGATTTTTTTCAGTTTTTTCATCACAAATTGTATTTTCAAATCTCTGTGAACATGTTGTAATTAAGAGAAACATATATTTTTAATGACCTACTACAGTCACAAATGATTAGAAAGTGTGTGTTTGTTCTTTTTGCTGATTGGGAGCATCAAAAAGCTGCTTTTTCAGAACGTAGTACAGAGAATGTAATGCAAAGAGATAATAACATTTTTTGTTGATGACATTACTCTAGGGTCAGTTTTCAGCTATTTTTTCTTCTTTTCTTTCATTATGTTGATAGTATTATAACATGGTACACCAAATACCTTGGCAGTATTTTACCACCTGAACTTTCTTACAGGAAGTATGATTCCTAAATTTCATCTGCTACTCTTTTTCAAGGATTTCTTATATAAGAGTGTATGTCAGGTTAATTTATCTGGCTTCATTTCATGTAGACCAAGGTCATGAGTTTAATTTCTTTGGAGTCGATTCAGTTTTTAACGGGAACTAAATTTGGTCCTAAACAGACCTGATTTTCCATCTCGACTCCTCCATCCCCAGTCGTACCCCACCCCTTTCTTAGGTCTCGGGAGAAAGTATGCCCTGTTCTGTCTGTACCCAAGAAGGTCATTTTTACTCTAAAACATAGTCCTCCTTATTAAGCCTTAGAAACTAAGATTCATCCAGTATTTATGGGCTTGCTTACACTTTCTCCTGGGTCAAATAAAGGCATTTAAATTGATTTCTTAATTTCTGAGCATCAGTTGCCTCATTTTAAAAGATTTTTAAAATAACAAGTTACCACGGGGTCCTTGTGACTCCTAGGTATGCGATGCCCCAGGTGCAGCAGCTGGCACATGGTAATTGCTGATTAAAGGTTAACACTTTCCTTCCCTGTTACATCTTTTTTCCTGTCTGTGGACCAGATGGATTACTAACATCATAGCTTGTTGGTATGATCTTGGCAAGAATCAATACAGTTCCATTTCAGTTGTTCTCCTCTCCCAAATATCCCAAACAGCTTGTATATCCCAAGTGTATTATTATCTAAGAAGGAAAATTTAAAATATTTATATATGTATTTGAAATGATTTCTGTGTTTAAGACTAAACATTTAATCTGCCTGTAAGCTTAATATGATAATAATAGAAGACATTGGAGAGCTTTTTTTTTAATTTAAAATATTTTTAAGTGAGGATACTAACCCCTACCTTGTAGATTTATGGCTAAAAATAAATAGGTTAATAAATGTAGTGTTTAGTACAGTGTAGTGCACAAAATTATATCTTCACTAACAGGTAAGCATTATTATTTTTAAAAGACCTTTGAGTTTATTTACTTAGGAAGTACATAAAATCATAGAGTGCTGGAACAATTTAAAAAAACAAACAAAATTGGATGTATAAGGGACAGATGCATGAAGAGACATGAAAGAGAGGGAGAAGAAAGTCTCCATTTTAACTCCCTAGAATAGGAACTATTCACTCCTTCGTTTGCCCCATAATTGCTGAAAGACCTTAGGCAAGCCAACTTCTGTTCTTGCTCGATTCTTCCTCTTAACCCCAAGGATGAGTCATTTCAATATACAACAGATATTTACTAAGCACATACCACAAGACAGACATGATGAACATATGGCAGATAGAAAAGTGACTTGTGTATTATAAAATACCATCCGACGCAGGTTCCTGTGTGGAGGTGAGAGACCTGGATATAAATGGTTTAACACTGTGGTTGCCTCGCAAAGGAGCTTGAGTTGAATGCTCTTATTGTCAAGATGTCATTCCTGAGCTGCCTCAGCCATTAAATGGCAAGTCTTCCCTCAGTGCCTAGCACAGGACATGGCATAGAAAAGTACTCGTAATATGTAGGATAATTGATGAGTCAACCTCTGCCATGCACTTCTAAATTCCAAATCATGCCGAGAGCCCATGTTCCTCTAGCAGTGCCAGAGCATAGCCATTTATATACACAGACATATATTAAAGCCTAGTTTATCAGCTGCAAGGATTTTGGTGGTAAAAATGGAGCTGCAAAGGGCAACCTGGCCCACAGAAGACTTTATAAAAAGGAATGGGGTGTTAAAGTATGTTCTGATCTTTATAAGGCTATATTGAACAAATATATTACGCTATCTTTAAAAAAAAATAAACCTGAATCAGGCTTCTTTGAGCTGAACTAGAATACAAATGCAAAAACTCCTATGACATAATAAGGTTGGCACAAGTAAAAAGATTGGCTCTCCTTGCGTTTATTGTCCTCTTTTACTAAATATGATATACTTCTTTACTCAGGACTAATTTATTATCTGGAACAAAAATCCGTTTAGGTTAGTTTTATTTTAAGATACAGTCTGCCCCCCTCCACTCTCCCTGCCCCCCCCCATAAACACTAAACCTCAGAATCAACCAGTATAGTGAGTCAACACATCGTATGTTTTCTTTTTTTAAGGTTTATTTTATTTACGCATACAAGAACTGGGTTGTAGGCCAGAGGTGTTGGGGGTGAGAGGATTCACCTGAGACAGAGTGGGGAGCAGAACAGGCAGATTGACAAATACACTGCTGAGGGGAGCAGTGGGTGAGACAGGAGAGGTCTGCTGCGCCCTGTGGGAAGCTCCCTGGCCTGGGATCTAACTCATGCTGCAATGGCTGGCGATAGCTTGACAGCGCTGAGACTTAACCCCTGCGCCACCAGGAAGCCCATATTGTATATTTTCTTCTGGGTTTTTTTCCCCTCTACTGAAAGAAATTCGTGTCACACAGAGCTGTTTCACAAATACTAATCCTTGTCACTGGTACATAAATGGTACCATTTCATTGGCCAAAAATGTATTTTCGCATTTACTTGTCCCTTGCAATGTAGCGCAAGACTATCCCCAAAGATTCACTAACCGGATCTTCCTTCTGCAGGGGTAATTGTGCTCCCCTCGGCATTGCGCTGGAGGTGAAACATAATTAGCACTCTATAAAAAGCCACTTCGGAGAACACAAACACTAGTTGACTTCCAGGTCAGACTTCTGAAAGAATTGAATTATATAGTATAAATAAAATGCTAATTTATTATTGATTGTTTGGGGAAGGGCATGCACAGAGAGGCTTGGTTGCTTTCCAATAGAAAGAATTCGATTAGATCCACCCTCTCTTCATCTTTTGAAATTAAGAATCTTGCAAAGAGGTTGGGCACAAGATTCTTCAGTAAACTGTGTGTGCTATAAAAGGTAGGGGGGAAATGGAACCGTGCTCCTATCCATAAGGATTTCACATCTTGGAGGGAAGAACATAGCATGTGCCAGAAATAGACTTCCAGGCCCCACCCCTAATCACCACCCTTCGAAGATTACCATATCTGAGAAGCTGTGGCTGCCTGGATTTAAGATCCCAGATTTTAGGAATGAAAATCAAGATTTTAATTCACTGGAAGCAATGCCCATTTAATAAATTATTTTAATACTGTAAAATGGAACTCTAGATATCCCTTTATTCAGGCAAAGGCACCCAAGGTATGATTGTTTGACAGCTGATCAACTACAAATCGGGTGTTTGCAAATGCTCTTCTCTGGAGATTTTAAAGACTCTGGTAAACCAGGGCCTCCGTGGTAATGAAACGGGTTAAGCGCAGCACTGTGGAGCTGTCTTCGGCCCCACAAGTTCAATGCCCAGCCAGGGAGATTCCCACATGACGCAGCAAACCTCTCCTGCCACGCCCACTGCTCCCCTCAGCAGTGTATTTTGGTCGATCTGCCTGTTCTGCTCCCCACTCTGTCTCTGGTGAGCCCTCTCGCCGCCCCACACCTCTGGCCTGCACCCCAGCTTGTATGCAAAAATAAATAAATCTTAAAAAAAATTAAAGACTTTGGTAAACCAAAACCTTTCCAGGATGCTGGAATTCTGCCAGAAGCAGTAAAAGAGTTTACATGGCATCTCAAACTTCCTTACAACCCCTTAACTCCATCATACTAAAATACTAAAGGTGCAAAGGAGCCACACACTTTTGTATTACCCGCTTACATACTGCTAGTTTTTTAAAGATTTATCTATTTATGCATACAAAAGCTGGGGTGTAGCCCAGTGGCGGAGGTTGCTGAGAGGACTCGCCAGAGACAGAGTGGGGAGCAGAACAGGCGGATCTACTGAAATCCACTACTGAGGAGAGCAGCGGGCAAGACAGGAAAGGTCTGCTGTGCCATGTGGGAAGCTCCCTGGCCAGGGAACAAACTCAAGCTGCAGTGGCTGGTGATAGCTTCATAGTGCTGAGACTTAACCCCTTGCATCATCAGGGAGGCCAACCCTCTTACATATTATTGAATACAGCAAGAGGCTTTCCAAGGATTTTTTTTTAAAGATTTATTTATTTATACATACAGCTGGGGTACAGGCCAGAGGCGTGGAGTGGCGAGAGGCTTCACCAGAGACAGAGTGGGGAGCAGAAATAC
This sequence comes from Scalopus aquaticus, assembly GCA_004024925.1. Classification (NCBI taxonomy): domain Eukaryota; kingdom Metazoa; phylum Chordata; class Mammalia; order Eulipotyphla; family Talpidae; genus Scalopus; species Scalopus aquaticus. The sequence continues at coordinate 112,917 of PVIJ01003373.1, read as the reverse complement.
ACTGCTGAGAGCAGTGGGCGAGGCAGGAGAGGCCTGCCACACCATGTGGGATTCTCCCCGGCCGGGTGTCGAACTCGTGTCGCCGCGTCGCCGCTGCCGACAGCTCCACAGCACAGCGCTTAACCGCTGCGCCACCAGGGAGGCCCTTTCCAAGGATTTTTAAGCAGGGATATGAAGCATTGTTTTAAGTTTAAATACTGATGAAGCATGATTCTTTTCTCTATGGATGCAGAACCAAGCATCCTTTTCTGCCTCTATGTTAAACAATCTAAGCAAAAATAACCTACATGCTTGATCTAAAAAACAACTGTCCCTAAAAGATAACTATGTCTATGATCCAACTTGCCACATACTTTCAAGACTCACCTCAAAAACCTTTTCTCATAGCACCTACCAATCTAAAGCCACTGTGTAATAAACTCTATTATTAGCCAGTCTTGGCCTAGCAGACTCTCCTGGCCCAAGCTATACAATACAATAAATGCCTTGCCCTAATTTTCCTGATTTGAGCTCCTACTCGGTCAAGTTATGTCCTTTGTTTTTGGAACAGGCCTTAAATTTTAACTTGCGTGATGAACAGATTATTTTTTGACACTCCAAACAGCAGCCAAGTGAGCAGAGACCAATGTGGAGACATCAGAAGTGGTACTAGAGGATGACGGGAGTCAGCTATGGTGGGGGCAGCGAAAAAGGAAAAGTGATTAGACTTGAGTATATTTGCACTTAGAACTATTTGGAGACTAAGGATGTAGAGGTTCAGGAAGTAAGAATAAGAAATGCTATCTAGATTTTATTTATTATGATTCTTTAATTATTCTTTTTAACCTGAGTACCCACCTAATGGTAGTGCCATGTAGGAAGTGAAGAAGCTGGAGGAAGATCAAGCCTGAGAGTGGAGGAATAAACAAGAATACCTTTTCTGGCATATTGAATTTGAACAGCCTATTAGCCATCAACTGGAGCTATCAAATAGGCATTTCGAAAGAGCGAGTGTGGAGAAGTCACGTCATTCACTTTAGGATTCAGCTAACTTGGGTGTTTTTCAAGGATACCAGGGAACTAAGGAAAATTAAGAAGTGAGAGATAAATTCACAGGGCCCATGCAAAGGCAGCTAAATGTCACTTTTATGTTTGAGCAAATGTTATCTTTGGGATATGAAATGGAAAGATCTGAGAATAAAAATTATGAAATGAAAGGAGTAACAATTGGGAATACATATAGTGCTAGAGACAAATTGAAATTGCTACTAAGAAGTGCTCTGAAAGTATTACTTGTAGAATTTTCTCTTTATATCCATCTGACTTGTTTCTGTCCTACAGAGGAGAAAATCACCAATTTATCCCTTTCAGCAAGCACATGTATATTCAGAATTTCCACATTGCTCTGCTCTTTAGAAAAGTAAAAGATTCAACATCGCATTGAACAAATCTACAAATGAAATTATTTTAGAAAGGATAAGTATTGTGCTGTGATTATATTATCATTTGAAACTAATTAAGCCATAACATTGTATTCGTTAGGATTCTTAGTCATATTAGTTTGTCTAATTAATTTGTCTAAGTGAAGTTTTCTTTAATAATTTCTATAATAATGTCAAGCATAATACACTCACAGGTTATACGAATTCACTGAGGCCTTTTTAAGAGCTCCAGTGTTTTACAGCCTTACAAAAGCATATAGTTAGTGACATTATCAGAATGTGCCTTACAAACACCAGTGAGGTAGAAGAGGAATCAGTAATTTTACAAATCAATATCATTATCATATTCTCAAAGCATATTGCACAGACCTAGATTGTAGAACTGCAAAGAAAAAAATAGAACATTAATTTGCATTGGAATATTCATGGGCTCAACTCTTCTCTCTCATTTCCAAATTTCTGAGATTTTTCTAGCTTACTATCCCTGCTTCCAATTTTTCCTTGCATTAATCTATCATACACATGGTGACTGGGGTTAACTTCCCCAAAAGCAGTATTCTCATTATATGTCTCTGAGTCATCCATCAATGGCTCCTCACTGCCTAAAGTATCAAATACAAAGTTTGACCTGCAACTCCAGACCCTCTGCAATCCACGGGAATCTATTTTTCTAGCCTTCCCTCTCACTACTTCTCCCAGTGCTACCTACAAATTTATCTGCCATCGCCTCTGAATACACCACCCTTTAATTCAGTTTTCTCCAAAGAGATCACACCACCCTCAAAAACAAATACTTTGTCATTCTTGTTAGCTCATAATAGCCCCTTCTTGCTTTCAGCCTTTAATTACTACACAGCCATTAGACCTCATATTTGTTATGGATTTGTATGAAAAAGGAGGCACATATGCTCTGCTTAATTAACACTATCCTTTCAAATTCAGGCAATGTTCTGTAGTCATGATAGACAAGTCTCCTCCAAATAGAAGTGTGAGGAGCTATAGGGAAAAGATGGTCTCCATTGCAATTTGCCTAAAGTTTTTCCAGTTTAAGGAAACCGAGGTGAGCATCAAGGTAAAGTAGAGCTCAGTAGTACGGATTATGCAAGCCAGCCAGCCTCTGCTGCTAGTGCTCCTCTCATCCGGGAACCTCAGTCAATTAGCAGACGTGTGAACCTGCTCTGCTGAGAGCAGGGCACCAGGTGAGGTGTGCATCAATGAGCACAACACAGCCAGAGCCCTGGAGTAGCTTCCTCTCACAACTGCTTGTGTTCCTCAAGGGCGCAGATTTCATCTCCCTTCTAGAATCAGGTGAAATGAAAAGTAGAGGTCATGTGGGTATTTCTAAATAAGAGGGTTGTTGACAAAGGATGAGAAAGAATGTAACAAGGGAGGTCTCCTTGGTGGCCTAAGGGTTAAGTCTGAATGCTATCACCTCTGTGGCCTGAGTTCGATCCCCGGCCAGGGAGCTTCCCACATGGTGCAGCAGACCTCTCCTGCGTCACCCACTGTTCCCCTCAGCAGTGTATTTCAGTAAATCCACCTGTTCTGCTCCCCACTGTCTCTAGTAAATCCTCTCACTTCCACACCTCTGTCCTACATGCCAGTTCTTCTATGCAAAAATAAATTAAAAAAATAAAATTAAAACAAATAATATACTAGAAAAAAAAAGAAAGGATGTAATAAAACTCAAGGGCAAATTTTGAGAACTGCAACTTTAAACAGGTACAGCTACTCATCAGTAAGGGATTCAAGGATCAGTTACCTCCCTGAATCTGAAAACTGTAAGAACATTATATATATGAAACATTTGGTGGGGGAACCTTCTTTTCTGCACAAGAGAACATATTTATCTCTTTCCTTCCACACCATGAGATAGGCCTTTTTGTTGCATCAAGTGCAGTAAGCCACTTTCACCTCCATTTTCCCTTTCAATGAGAGATCCCTACATTCTAAAGAAAGTGAGAAGAGTCATTAAGATTTTGTTTTGCTGAGAATGTGTCTGTAAGCTCTGGACCAGAGCTGGATTATTTGGCACAACTGAGGAGATTTTGGAAGCTATGGGGGAAAGAGATAAAGAGAAATGAGGTAACTGGCTGCTAAAAAGAGCATAAAGGAAATTTTCATTTTATTTCTCTTGACTGGTGTGTGATGTAAATCCTTTTCTTGATCCCCTTTCTAAATATTCTAAAATATACTATCTTTATTTCTTACCAATGTGTTGAATCTTTTCTTTCTTAGCTACTTTTAATTAATTTTTTCTTTTAATTAATTTCTTCTTGAGTGGGTGTAACAAAGTATTCAGCAAATCCTCAGAGGACAGCAGGCCTGCCACACACACTTTGGTTATGGAAGAAGGAAAGGAATGTTCTAATGGTAAACAGCTTCCAACATGGCCCCAGCAATTCTTATCTCCTGGTATTCATCCCCTTGTGTAGTCTCCTCACACATGGAATTGGGTTGGTGTTAAAACCGATAGGATATGATGGACATGATGTGTGACTCCCAGGACTAAGTCACATGAAATATTCTGGCTTCCAACTTGCCCTTTCTCGATCCACTCCCTCGGGGAGAAACCAAGTGCATTTTTCAGAAAGATTTGTTTATTTATGCATACAAGAGCTGGGGTGTAGGCCGGGGGTGGTGGTGAGAGGATTCACCAGAGACAGAGTGGGGAGCAGAACAGGTGGATCTACTGAAGTACACTGCTGAGGGGAGCAGTGGGTGAGCCAGGAGAGGTCTGCTGCACCTTGTGGGAAGCTCCTTGGCCAGGGATTGAACTCATGCTGTTGATAGCCCCATAGTGCTGAAACTTAATCCCTTGCACCACCAGGGAGGCCCCCCCAATTGCATTTTTATGTGGACACTCAAATCCTGTGAAGAGGTCCATGAGGCAAGAGGCAAGAGCCAGCACTAATTTGCCAGTAATGTGAGTGAGCCACCTTGGCAGAAATCTCCACTTCCGGTCAAGTCTTCAGATGTCTGCAGCCCTAGCCAACACCTGGTCAGCAACCTCGTGAGATACAGCAAGCATTCCTGAGGCACTGAGTGGAGTGCCTGACCCACCCCATCCACAGAAACTGAGGATGATAATTGCTTGTTGTTTTGAGTTTGGGAATCATCTGTTACTCAGCAATAGAAAACTAATAGCACTGGCTCTTTATTATCTCAAGGATTCCATTACTGTGGTGAAAGGGTAGAAGCTCACTGAAAGGATCACAGGCTTTGGATTTACATCCTGAGTCCAGTTCTAGTTTTGTCACTTACTAGCTATAGGATTTTAAAACTTTTTTGAGACTCAGTTTTGTTATACCAAAATGAGACTTGTGATATTTGATCAGATAAAAAGATACATAAACCATCTATTACATAGCTTAGCACATCCTGTATCTGTTTAATGAATACTGGCTACTAAACCAATACCAACTATAATGTATTTGCATTATTATCACAAATCCTTAAGGTACAATGAAATAGCCTATTAAGATTATGCAACATACCCCGGTGGCACAGCGGTTAAGCGCTGCGCTGTGGAGCTGTCGGCAGCAGCGACGCGAGTTCGACACCCGGCCAGGGAGAATCCCACATGGCACGGCAGACCTCTCCTGCCTTGCCCGCTGCTCCCCTCAGCAGTGTGTTTCTGATCTGCCTGTTCCGCTACCCGCTCCGTCTCTGGTGAACCCTCTCGCCGCCCCATGCCTGTGGCCTGTACCCCAGCTTGTATGTATAAATAAAAAATAAAAAATAAAAGATTATGCAACATGCAATGTAGGCAAGTCCCAGAATATCTGGGCACTGTCCACTCGTTAAAACAGCCAACCTTTTTGGGGACCTAATCATGGTCTGATAGCCCCTATATACTCCTGATTTGGAAAATGCAAGGGAAAAGGGGAGAGGCCTCACTGGTGGCGCAGGAGTTAAAGTTTCAGCACTATCAAGCTATCGCCAGCCACTGCACTGTGAGTTTGATCCCCGGCCAGGGAGCTGACCGATGTGGCACAACAGACCTCTCCTGTCTCACCCGCTGCTCCCCTCAGCAGTGTATTTCAGTAGATCCACCTGTTCTGCTCCCCTCTCTGTCTCTGGTGAATCATCTCACCCCGCCCCCCCACACCTCTGGCCTACACCCCAGTTCTTGTATAAAAATAGATCTTTACAAAAAAAGAAAATGCAAGGAACCCTGAAGATTGTTTTGGACTCAGTGATATGCCCATTCTCGACAGGCCCTAAGTTCCATCCCACACTTGCTCTGTGCTTTGTATTAGACCTGACTTATGCACCTTCTTGTAAGGATTGACCTTGGGCACGGCAGCTGTCTTGCCATAACTTAGAGCCAAAAGTTTCTGTAAGTTTAAGTACCTCGAGGCAGCCTATAGTCCATGACTAATGAACCATGGACTGCAAAAAGGACAGTTCCTATGCCTTGAGACAGGCAGAACCCAAGGTAAAATTGTGTTCCAGGGCTCATCATAGGTTCAGGCTGAGTCTAGGACTTCAATTAAAATTGGACCCTTGCATGACTCTTCCACTCCTGCTTTCCCCATCCTTCACTGGTAGTTCCTGGAGCCTGTGCTAAATGACTTGCACTGGAATCTTTGGCTCAATATATGTTTCTGAAAGAGTCTAAGCTAAGAGAGATGACTTAAATTGGGCCTGCCCTTTCTCAAGCACTTTTATTTTTTGGCTTTTGGAATAAATATGGCTTATCAAGTCAGTTTAATTATTGATCTGAATTTTTTACAAATTGGCAAAGCAAAATAAGCAAGGAGGAAGATTAAATACTGTGTGGTTATACTTACAGGTAGACTGTAGAGAAAGCAAACAAAGGGTCAGACAAAGACACTCTAAAACAAACTCTTGAAAGTTTGAAAACTTTCAAAGTTTGAAAACTTTTCAAACTCTTTGAAAGTTGACCATAGATCTGAGGCATTGAGAATGGGAAGGGGAGGGAAGAGGTAGAAATGAGGAAGGGGGAGAGCAAAATGGGCTATGGTGGAACTGGGGGTGCTTTGGTGGTGGGAGCACTATGGTGACCACACCTGAGAGAAGAAATCCTGTATAGTCAAAAAATTAACAAGGATGTAAACTAATGGCCCTTCATTAAAAATAAAAATACTGAATAAAAATAAATTTCAAATTAGTTTCCATTAACAAAAAGAAATTAGCAAAGAGTTAAGGGGGTTATTTTTTCAGAAGATAAAAGTAATTAGAAATGTCACTGCTTCTTACCTAGCTGACGGTCAGGTAATTGAGTTGGAAGCGATGTTGGTGAGAGGAATATTGTTTCTAGTTAAATTCAAATTATGCACATCATGGCTAAATTATGTAATGCAAATAATAGACTCAGTGATAATAAGAAGACTAATGAATGAATATATAAGCAATACTGCATTTTATATAATTCTAAAATTTCTTCTCAACCAAATTACAAACTCTGAATCATTCATTGCTCCCAGGGGGAGGATGGGAAGAAGATTAATACATAATGAGCACTGGTTTCATGCCAGGCGATGTGTTAAAATGTTTTCTGTATCTTTCAGTCTTCATATTCATGCTCTTAAGAATAAGAATCCCACTTCTTGAAAGAAGAGTGTGATGGTCAGACAGTTGAAATAACCATTCCATGGCTAAGAAAATAGACTCGAGCCTGTGAACTGCATGACCAGGCTTTCCACACACCATGAGCTGAGGTCAGTGAGAAAAATATTGCTATGATCACACCATTGCTGCACAACTATAAAAACATAGCTTTCAGGCTGATTCCAAGAGGACTCTTCTTTTTGTTTTATTTAATTATTTTTAATTGCTTCAGAGGACTGTTCTTAGGGTGCATATTCAATAAACAGAATTTTCGAGTCCTGTCATGTGCTTGAGAATATATGGGTTCACTCTGTGAATCTGCTGATGAAATACTCAGATTTTTTTTTGTGATATGCCTACATCCAGATTAATCCTATGCGTAGACACATAATATAAATATATTAATGTTTTCAGCTCTCCTTTACAAGAATGTCATTTTCCCATCGTGTATTGATTAGCTCATAAATCTGAAATGAGATTGGGTGAGAAAACAAACACACTATTATGCACATATTTGTCTTATTGCCCACGTTGTTTGGATTAAGTTCATTAGTAGATATATTTCCACAGCAGTGAGTTTCCAATCAATATATTTGCAGGGGACCCTAACAAAGAAGTAAATAATGTGGGAAGACTGAGATAAGACAAGGTAGGTGTTTTACCCAAGCATGAAATATGAACTGCTTTTGGAAAGCCAGGGCACTTTTGAATTATGTTGATGGAAGAAGACGTTCAATTTCCTTGACCCTCTTCTTGCCCTATTCATTCCCTGGCTCATGAAAATTCATTCTAACTCTACTAACCCATATTTCCTTCTTTAGCCTACTTCAGATCCCTGTTTATGGACTAGATGTATAATTTCACAATATACATCAACAACTCTTTTTCTTACATCAACAACTCTTTAATGAAGGATAAAGGGTTGTGGAAAATTCTTTCCTCCACACATTTCATTTCCCCTGTAGTAATTTTGCTTAAAAATTCTCAAATCATTGACCCAGAAACTCCTCCCCATGAAGGGGTTATCTTTTGTCCTGCTTAAGTAGAGCTTCTTTCAGTTCTACTCTGAAAAATATTCTAAGATATATGTGAGAAGAACTTTACTCATTCTTCAGCTAAATATTTCCGTAGAATTTACATGACCTTAATATACTTTTTTAAAAATATGATTTGGGGGATTAATACTAAAATGATGTGGTAGTGATAAGACAGAAACAAAGGATTACAAAATTAATCACTGATCAAAATGTGATCAAACATTAAGTGTCTACCATTCATCATCTGACATTCTAGAAAAAAGTTCAAAAATGCTTTTGTATAACAAAAATAGGAAGCAAGCCAGTGTTTCAGCAAATATTACATTGATTTTTAATCAGAAAAGTCTTTGTGGCTTTTGTTTTCTGAAAATCCAATATCCTATTGATTTCATTTTCTTAGATGTGATCTTCTAAGAGAGCATGTCCAGGTATTAAATTTCAAGCATGCTGTAAATATCTTGGTAAAGCTCTAACATGGTATATCAAACACCTCTTGTACCCAACTTCATACCTCCTCAGCCCACTTTATCTCCACCCTTTGCTGTGATAACCAGGACCTCGCCTTACTTGCTTGCATGGAGCTTATATTCTCTTGGGGTGGCATGGAGAGCGCACAACGGCTAATGACAGAAACTAAACTGAAAACATTACTGGTTATGGTGCAGAGAGTGACTGGGGGTCTATTTTATATCAACTTGAGAACTCCCCAGTTACGTTGAGATTTAGGACAAAAGCATTCCTAACAGAGGAATCAATGAGTGGAAATGGCTGTGATTAAAATAGATAAAGAATTGGACCGGTATTCTTGTAGCACAGGAAAAAGAGTGGGGTAGAATTAAATTTCTTTTTTTTTTTTAAGATTTATTTATACAAGCTGGGGTACAGGCCAGAGGCGTGGGGCGGCGAGAGGGTTCACCAGAGACAGAGTGGGGAGCAGAACAGGCAGATCAGAAATACACTGCTGAGGGGAGCAGCGGGCGAGGCAGGAGAGGTCTGGCGCGCCATGTGGGATTCCCCCCCCACCCCCCGGCTGGGCTTCGAACTCTCACTGCGCGCTGCCAACGACTCCACAGCGCAGCGCTCAACCACTGCGCCACCAGGGAGGCCCCTAGAATTAAATTTCTTGATGTCACCTATTTTCAACCTTAAATATCCATGCTTAATATTCTACACTATTATTATTTAGGTCAAATTTTTCTTCCAATCTTTTAATAGAATGAAGGCCCAAGAAGATACTTTATATTCTTGGGGCCTCCCTGGTGGTGCAGTGGTTGAGCGCTGCGCTGTGGAGCTGTCGGCAGCATGCATTTCAAGTTCGACGCCCAGCCGGGGAGAATCCCACATGGCGCGGCAGACCTCTCCTGCCTTCCCCACTGCTCCCCTCAGCAGTGTATTTGTGATTTGCCTGTTCTGCTCCCCACTCTGTCTCCGGTGAACCCTCTCGCCACCCCACGCCTCTGGCCTGTATCCCAGCTTGTATGTATAAATAAATAAATCTTAAAAAAAAGATACTTTATATTCTTCCCATGGCTTCAAGATTCTCTGCCCGACCATTGAATATCTCAGTGTGATAAACATAGCTAGTTTCTAACCAATATCTCCTGTCCCTTTCTTATCAACAAACCTCTGATTTATTATTTATTTGCTATGATTTATTATGCTCAGTTAAATGTATTCATCTCAGGTTTCCTTGCAGCTAGGTGTGGTGAATGACACAGTTCTGATCACTTCTATACTTTGTTATAGAGCAGTTTGGGGAAAGCTTTTGAAATTGATAAGGCTCAAGTGGAAAGTATGACCAATGGTGATTCCCCCTTGTTCTCTGCCTTAGCCCTTCTTCCTCCCTGGACCATGTTCATGACACTCACAGGTGTGTCAGGCCATGGAGGATCCTGAGGATGAAATACATATACTAACCACGGTGAAGCAGAAAATCAGATGGCTTCTGAGTCCCTGCTGGAAGGCTTGCCCTCTCTTCATATTGCTCAGAGAGAAAAGCCCTTATGTACTAAAACTATTACTAGTTGAGGAACAAAGACACAACTCCCTGGTTTCAAGGATTTACAATGCAGTCAGGGAGGCATGTAAAAAAATTAAAAAGTAATGCATCTTCAAACTCAAATGCACGTAATATCAACTTGAAGGTGTGTTAATTCAAAATATACTCACTTCCACTGTGGTAATCAGGGTCTGTGCTGATTTGCTCACCATGCCTAGAATTTACAGATATTTAGCATATCAGTAACTGAATTAATAAAATATATATGCTTAATGACTAAAGTTATTTGAGATTACTCACAAACACTTTTGTAGGGGAAGTAAGTTTTGAAAGAAAGGAAGGTGATATAGGGACAGCAGAAGAGCTGACATTCCAGGTAGGAAAAGAATGCAACAGTCAAACATCAGTTGGTGAGCACCATTTGGGTAAGAATGGCCACGCCAATGCTTTTGGAGATATGGGAAGCATATGGACTGACTGACTAGATGAATGTACTAAAAATAATATAATTTCTTTTTTCATGGATCTTCTAAACCTTATGAGATATGACAATGAGAGGAGAGAATAAAAGCTCCTCGTAGAAAGACAAGAAAATACTGTGCCTGAGAAGGAAACTGTGTCAGATGAAAAGGAAGGATAACTAGAATTCAAGACAAGACAAAGTATCAGTGTCTATCTGTGCCTGCCAGCACACATACACACACACACACACTAAAAAGGCTATGGAGTAAAAGTATTTCAGAAGATCTTTTTGCAAATTCCAATACACACACACACACACACACACACACACACACACACACGTATATGTATACATATACACATATATGGATGATTTTGCATATTTGTGATTTTGCATGCATGTCTGTTTATATATACATGTGTGTGTATAAAAACATGTATATAGCATACATAATATACATATATAACAGTCATGCATGCAAAATCATCGTTAGGGACTGCGAAGGAACTGGACTTAGCCTGCTTGCAATCTAACTAGGTCGCCTGCCACAGTTTCATGGATGCTAACCAAAGACAGGAGGGTCAGAGTGAAAGAGTGGTTGTTAATCACAGCAAAAGCATTAGCACATATCGTGCCAGTTCTCTGAGCCCTAGTTATACAGATTGATGTCAGGAGGGCCACATGATATCTGCACATGCAAGAGTGTACATTATAGGGAAGAAATCCTGTGATCTTAGGGCAGTAAATCTTCTGTAGTGTGCAGTAGCATGTCTACACTTTGCTCCAAAAACATATATTATTTCTATTTCCTAAGAAAGTCCAGAGAAGATAGTTCAGAAAAAAAATCAATCATCACCTCTTCTCATAAAGTAGAAAAGGCCAATGCATGTGGACTGCAATCTCCCAACATTCATTTGAAAATGACTGGAGAACAGAAAGATCTACAATGGAAAAAAAAATTAATTGGGGTTGAAAATATTAATTTTAAAAAAGTGACTTGGGGAAGGATGAGTTCAAAAGTGATGAGCAGAGAATAAATGGAAAGATCAAAGGGGGAGAAAAAAGGACAGAGAAGAACAAGGAAAGACTCCAGAACAAGAAATAGTGGCATAATACTTGGGCCTCCCTGGTGGCACAGTGGTTAAGCGCTGCGCTGTGGAGCTGTCGGCAGCAGCGATGCGAGTTCGACACCCAGCCGGGGAGAATCCCAATGGTGCGGCAGACCTCTCCTGCCTCGCCCGCTGCTCCCCTCAGCAGTGTATTTCTGATCTGCCTGTTCTGCTCCCCACTCTGTCTCTGGTGAAGCCTCTCACCACTCCACACCTCTGGCCTGTACCCCAGCTGTATGTATAAATAAATAAATCTTTAAAAAAAAAAGAAATAGTGGCATAATACAGCAGCATTTTTTCTTTGCCATATAAAATGACACACATTCTGTTAAATTCCATTCCACAATCATTTACTGAGCACCAGCACTGTGAAATTTAACCTGGCAGGAGTTGAGGAAATAAAAACACAATAAATATGACTTATTCCTGCCCTTGAGGAATACACACACACACAATAAGTAAAACTCTGTATAGTGTTGATTTTTAAATATTTAGTATTTTTGTAAAAACAATGAAATATTGGGGACTTCTTATTAGCTATTAAAACTTGGCTCAATGTGGCCATTAAAAATTAAATTACTATCTACAAAAGAGTAAATGAAAGGTCTGTTTCCCATGATAGTGGATAATAAATTGTCAACGCAGCAGTCCTAAGCTGCAGATGGCAACCAAACTTTTGAAAATTAGAATGTTCACTTAAAAAAATGGAATAATATTCATCGACCGAGTTTCTTTAACGGGAAAACAATTGTGCTAAGAAAGACTTTTCAGGAAAACTCATTAGTTGAACAAATCCACTGAAGAATTGCCCCGTAGATTTCACATAAATGGTTGTTTAATTCTCATTGTGGACAATATAGTATAAAGTGAAAAATGACCTGACATATAACTTGTAACTGAAGCTCATCTATTTGTCCTGGTTTGCTCCTCCTCTGGAAGTGGAAAAAAGAAAATATGTACTATTGCAATGATTAGTACAAAGCACCAAGATATATTAAGGGGTTGGCGAGCCTTTCAAAATTATAATACAAAATGAAGAAGCTCATTAATTTGCAGATGATCTTAGGCTCTAAAGCAGTGGTTCTCAAAGTGTGATCTGGGAATACCTGTTGGTCTGCAAGAGATTTCTTATGTGCAAGGTCAATGTCATTTACTTAATAATACTACAAAATTATTTTAAACTTTCACTCCCATTCAGTATTATATAGAGAAGTTTTCCAGTGGTTGCATGTCATATCTGTGGATGTAGAATTAAGGTGAGAAGCCAGCTGCTGCTTTAGAGCCAGACATTAAAGATATTTACAAAACTGGAAAACAATGCCACTCTTCACTAAATGTGTTTTGTAGAAATTGCAGTTATTTTTCCTAAAATTATGTTAATTTGTAATGAAAGTATTTTTGGTATTTTCAAATGAATAAATAACCATTTTTAATGTTTCATGTGATAAATATTGATAGATATAACCCATAGAAACAGGAGCTAATTATGTTCTCAGCAGTTTGAAAGGGTGTTAAATGAGTCCTGAGACTGAAAAGTTTAATACCCCATTCTTCTATTTTTTGTTTGTTTATATAGAAGAACCGGGGTGTAGGGAGAACCAGGGTGCAGAGACGGAGTGGGGAGAACAGGTAGATTTACTGAAAGACACTGCTAAGGGGAGCAGCGGGCGAGACAGGAGAGGTCAGCTGCGCCATATGTGGGTCAGCTCCCTGGCTGGGGATTGAACCCAGGCCCTCATGGTGATAGCACTGAGACTTAACCACTAGGCCACCAGGGAGGTTTCTAAAAGCCCCTTTCTAAGGAATTCCATTCTCTCATAAGACTTATGCTTACCATTATAAACTGAATTGCACAACCCCCCAAAAATCTTAAGTTGAAACCCTAACACCCAGTGTGACCGTATATGGAATTAGGGCCTTCAAATAGGTCATTAAGTTTAAAAGAGGTCAGAAGAGAAGGGCCTTAATCCAATGTAATTTGTGTCTGTCTAAGAAGAAGAGACCTTAGGGACACCTGCAGAGAAAAGAACCTGGGATGCAGCAAGAAAACCACTGTCTGCAAGCCAAGCAGAGAAACCTCAGGAGAAACCAAGCCTACCAGCACCTCGGTCGTGGACCTCCAGCCTCCAGAACTGTAAGCAAATAAATTTCTGCTGTTTACTCCACCTCAGTGATATTTTGGTATGGCCTCCCCAGCAAATAAATACCCTTACCCTAGTAATTGATTATGGCCTTGCCATGTCACTGGCATTGTTCTAAAAGCTGTGTTCCCTTGCTTAATTGTCACTCCACCCCTTTGCAAACAAGTAATAATGTTATTCCCACTTCATAAATAACAAACTGCAGCACAGAGTGATAATGTTCACAAGTGGCACCAAAGATAAATCAGAATTTAAAAAAATCAGAATCTTTCAATTGCATGCCCTTACCGGTTAGCATCCTAACTTGTTCGCCTCTTTAAGCAAATCCACAGGTGCCTGGTGTTCAGGCCTCCCATTAAGGTTGTCAGTATAGAAGTTTCAGGAGGTATTAGTCCTAAGACCATGAGAAGTACCTTGTACAAAATTATGCCATCAAATGGGGAAGGTGGTTAATTTTATGGTGATGGATGCAAACTAGACTTCTGGTGGTGATTGTCTTGAAGTACATACAGATGTTTAAATGTTAAGCTGTACCCCTGATATTCACACAATATTATAAACCAATGTTACCTCAATTAAAAAGGGTAACAATAAAATTTGAAAACACAAATACAAATAATAATAATTAACAAAGGGCCTCCTTGGTGGTGCAACGGGTAAAGCACAGAGCTGTGGAGGTGTCAGCAGCTGCGGCGTGAGTTCGATCCCCGGCTGGGGAGATTCCCACATGGCGCAGTAGACCTCTCCTGCCTTGCCCACTGCTCCCCTCAGCAGTGTATTTCGGTCGATCTGCCTGTTCTGCTCCCCACTCTGTCTCTGGTGAACCCTCTCACTGCCCTGTATCTCTGGCCTGCACCCCAGCTTGTATGCAAAAATAAAAATAAATCTTAAAAAATAATAGTACTTAATAAAGTACCATAAATCTCCTTGTTTTGGATGAAAATCCACTTTGGCAAGAAGCCTAAAAATAATAAGGATTCAGTGTCTCTCTATGAACAGTTAAATAGCAAAGTGAAAAGCTGGCTTTAATCTTTGACATCTTCTCCTTTAGCAGCACTGCAAACATTTGGTTATGTCAAGGAACCATAGCAGTTGGAAGGAATTTTTCTCCCCACTACAGTGCCACTAGTATGGACGGTTGTACCTACATTCTCATGGCTCCATTTACCCTTCAGCACTTATCACAGTTTTCAATTATATATTTATTTGCTTGTTTCATTTTATTACTCTCTGTACCAGGCACCGCTTGATCCCTTTTCATATTTTTCCAGCTCACTGTTTTACTCCAGCTGTTTATGCAGCAGCCAGCTGTGCGCAGGTGCGGCGGGGAAGTGCTGCTCCTCAGATGCACTATTTGTCTGTTGCTTTCTTTTTTAAGACTTGTTTTTATTTATTTATGCATACAAGAACTGGGGTGCAGGCCAGAGGTGTGGGGGGTGAGAAGATTCACCAGAGATAGAGTGGGGAGCAGAACAGGCAGATCCACTGAGATACACTCTGAGGGGAGCAGCGGGAGAGACAGGAGAGGTCTGCTGCGCCATGTGGGTCAGCTCCCTGGGCAGGGATCGAACTCGTGCCATGGGATGACTGGCGATAGCTTGATAGTGCTGAGACAACCCCTTGCTCCACCAGGGAGGCCCCTGTCTGTTGCTTTCTTCCCACCATTGAGTGGGATAATTTCAGGAATGAGCTGACATATTCCAAAAAGTGGGATGCTAAGAGAAGGAACAACATGTAGCATGGCCTGTGGTCCACAGCACACCCAGTGGGTGTCCTCAGGAGACAGGCTGAGGTACATTCTATGAGGCTTCCAGGAAGCTCCGTGTGGGTTGCGTCCAGCTCAGTGATGCACCCTTCCCACCCTTCCTTCCTTCACTTTCTCTCACTCTTACCCATCTCCTACTCCTAAGCTTTGGGTTTCTGTTCCCAATGTATCCTTGTACGTAAACCCTGCCTCAGCCCTGTTGATAGGGCAGTCCAAGCCAAGATACCTTCTATCCTCCTGGACTCCACAAGAAGAGGGAATATGTTTAATTCCTTGTCATTAGCACAAAGTGGACTTAATAAACATTTTTGAATAAATTGATTCAAATATACCAATGGTCTCACATAAAAATTTCCATGCATAGTTCCATTAGGAATTCCTTTCTACTTAATAAATCACTTTATTAAAATGTCTGCCATAGATCTGAAGTCATTCACTCCTGGAATAGTATGAATTCTTTCAATCAGGAATTGCATTTATCTTCCTTAAAATTCATAGAACAGACCAGTTGCAGTAGAATGGAAAAACCGAGTTGGGAAGGGATGAAGAGTGACGAAGGGATAAATTAGGTGCAGGGACACTGTGAGGGAAGGTGACCCCGGTGGCCTGCAGGGGGTAATGGCAGCGGGAGTTCACACTGGTGTAACCTGGGAGCCTCAGGGAGCACGGCCTGCTTCTCCCCTTTCTTTGTCCAGTCTCTGAAGACAAGCCACCACTTTCTTGTTGAAGATGATCAAATGCGCTGTAGGAAGAAATTGATCAGAAATACCTCGATTGGACAGTTGTGAAAGCGACACCAATAAGATAATGCTAGAGTCGGGTGAATTAGTATGGGAAAAGGAAATAGATATACTCTGGGAAGAAAACTGCAGGAAATAGAGACAAAAATAAAACGAAGATTAGCAAGAAGAGGATGCATGAAACAAAAGCAGAGCTATCACAGTCTGCAAGTCAGCAATGAAAAGGAATATAGAAAAGTATGCCTAAAAACCTATTTTTTATGACTTTCCCCCTCCAATTTCTACTACTGTTATCATTGTTTTTTAAACTTCCTTGGTATGACTCCCTGTTGTGACAGTAATTTCCCTAGAATTAACAGACTGAGCTTGTCTATTTTTAACACATCAGATAACTGAAAAAATTCAGAAGGTAATTTGCTGAGGAGGAGACTGAAGTTTATGTGTAATGTTAAAATAATACTTCGCCATGCTGTTCAAACTGCCACAAGTTGGACAGGATGACTGCAGAGGAAGCTCTTTGGCCAGTTTCAAGCCTTTCTTTGCCATTCATGCTATCGTTAAAGGGCTTCTTGGCAGTGGTGCATTTGAGGTCCAGGTGGTGTTTCCATAATAGACCAGGAATGGAATTTGATCTTAGAAAATGGATGTCGATTTAGTCTTAGAAAACTGGATGCACAGTATTCTGGCATGCTCCCAGTAACCCTGATTATTAGCTATTTCCAATTTTAATTGATAGCATCTACCATCTTTTAGCGCCTCCATCTCCACTATTACCTAATTTTGACCAATAAAATGAATAAAAATCCTACTTTGTGTCTCCAAGATATGTGTGCATAATTTTGTTAGCACATATGATGTTTTGTTGTGATTATTTACATGTCCATCTTGTTAAAAAAAAAAAAGACAGCAGGCCACAAATGGAGTCACTTATGCTAAGCCCCATGTCACCAAGCTGAGACTTAATTACAGTTTCAACTTTCCTAAAAACAATCTGGAATCAGTCAGTCTGGAATCAGCTGATCAGCACTACTTAGGTAAACTCCCTGGTAGACCCATGGCATCGCCTACAGGAAAGTGACCTTGCCATAACCAACCTGCTTTCATGTCTATGTAATTTCCTTGGTACTGCTCTCTTCTATATAAAAGTCTTTCATTTTGTACAGATACTCAGAGCCCCTTTCTGTCTACTAGATTGGATGCTGCTGGATTCATGAATAGTTGCCAATAAGATCTTTAAAGTTTACTCCGTTGAATTTTGGCTGTTTTTTTTAAGATTTATTTATTTATACATACAAGCTGGGGTACAGGCCAGAGGCATGGGGCAGCGAGAGGGCTCACCAGAGACAGAGTGGGGAGCAGAACAGGAAGATCGGCAGAAATACATTGCTGAGGGGAGCAGCGGGCGAGGCAGGAGAGGTCTGCCACGCCATGTGGGAATCTCCCCCGCTGGGCATCGAACTCGCGTCACTGCTGCCGACAGCTCCACAGTGCAGCGCTCAACCGCTGCACCCCCAGGGAGGCCCATGCTGTTGTTTTTTTTTAACAAGCTCTTTAATATGAATCTTTCATGAAGATAAGAATGGTGGCACACAGTAGCGTTTCCTGTAGACAGTCAGCTTTTGCTCAAATAGCTCCAGTGACTCCGTAAACTACTGGATTATTGAAATGAACTTGACTCTTCAGATATAGTTTCTCATCAATGGATGTTTCAAACAGAATTAGACAAGGAAATCCCGAAAGTCCCTTTAACCACAAAATGTATGTTTCTATATTATGTTTCTATATTAAAGCAAAGTCAACAAAACAAGGGTATGTTCTCTTTGCATATATTTATTTTATCCATACTACTAAATCTACTAGTTTCCTAATAAACCATGTCAACATGGTATAGACTTAGTAAATTTGTGTTATGAAAGAATTACGTCTCATTGACAATCTCATATCTGAAAAATATTTTACTTATTATTTGGTAATCTCATGTAAAGCATTCTGATTTTTCAAAATGAGAGTAAGTA
Source organism: Scalopus aquaticus (assembly GCA_004024925.1). NCBI lineage: Eukaryota > Metazoa > Chordata > Mammalia > Eulipotyphla > Talpidae > Scalopus > Scalopus aquaticus. The sequence goes on along the minus strand of PVIJ01003373.1, from coordinate 94,650 downwards.
TTAATATCCACATTTATTTTGCTGGTCTTTTCTATGGTGAAATGGCATCAGAAAAGGGGTCTCCCTGGAGGCCTAGGGGTTGTCTCAGTGCTTACAGCCCACCACCATGGCCTGAGTTCAATCACCGGCCAGGGAACTAACTCACAGGGCTCAGCGGACCTCTCCTGTCTCGCCCGCTGGTCCCTCAACAGTGTATTTCAGTAGATCCACCTGTTCTGCTCCCCACTTGGTCTCTGATGAATGTTCTCATCCTCCTACCTCTAGCCTATACCCCAGTTCTTCTACACAAAAATAAATATTTTTTAAAAATATGGCACCAGAAATATAATTGGCTAGCAGAGACCTCCAAAAATCTTTAATGGTTTTGAAGAAAGCAGAATATGCCCCCTTGTAATATACATATTTGGCATAAGGATTATTTTAGGCTGATGATTTTTAAGAAATGCCGACACAGGAAAAACTCTAAAAACCAAGTAGAAATTACCCTTTTGTAAGTGACTTTTCCATTTAAAAGGAAAATCTCCATTTGAAGGGTGTCTCCCTCTCTGTATGGCAAAGTAGAGGCTGAACAAATCTGTAGAAATTAATCAATGGAAAAGGCAGTGATTTAAGTATGTACAACAGCCCTACCTTCCTTTACTATGTTTTGCTTAACAACTTCTAATATCTGCCCCTGCGCCCCAACACCGTCTTTTGTCTTTAGCTGAAGGTGATATTTAACGTTGTGGTTTGGGCCATTTAGGGAAGTTGCTCAGTACTCCTGGATCCCTCCCATATATACAGGAGGTTATACATGCTATTAAACTTGTTTGTTTTTCTCCTACTAATCTGTCTTTTATTATAGGGTTGTATCAGACAAGAACCTAGAAGGGTACAGGGAAAAGTGTGTTTCCTCTTCTATAAGTTAGAGAAAAAGGATGAGAAGGTTAAAGGTATTATTTTTAAGATTTATTTATGCATACAAGAGCTGAGGTGTAGGCCAGAGGTATGGGGGGGGATGGGGTGAGAGACTCACCAGGGACAGAGTGAGGAGCAGAACAGGCGGATCTACTGAAATACACTGCTGAAGGGAGCAGCGAGCGAGGCAGGCAAGGTCTACTGCTCCATGTGGGAAGCTCCCTGGTCAGGGGTCAAACTCGTGCTACAGTGGCTGCGGCTAGCTTCATAGTGCTGAGACTTAAGCCCTTGTGCTACCAGGGAGGCCCAGATTAAAAGTTTTTTAAAGTAAATGCAAGACTAAAGGTCAACTTAAAGTTCATAAAAAATAAAACTCGTCTGCTAACTAGTGTTTTTTCACAGTCTAAGAATTCTTGTTGTTTGTCTTTGGTTATTTATTGTCCTCAAATGAATGAAACCAGAGGGGTTGGTGGGGGGTAGTGCGTGTGTGGGAAAGTGATAGGGATGTGGCACTGAAGATTTGGTGGAGGGAGGTGTGTAGTTGTGTCCCCATGATTATGCAGATATGTAAATGAGTGGCAAATCGATAAAATTGGAGGAAAAAACTTCATCAACCATAAAGATCCATTTGCATAGTTGTGAATCCAGAGGGTTGTGTATGATCTGTACTCTATATCATTATTTATTTTGTTCACATGTGATGCAGAATAAGCAAATGCGTCACATTTTTCATGCAATTTCATGCATTTGACTTGAAATTGCTTTAATCTGATGAAAACAATACTACAGTTGATTCTTGGAAGAGTAAAAACACTTTTCTTAAGAACTTAAAGAGCTCATCTGCTTATGGCTTCAGCATTTCTTATTCTCATGAACACCTATGATGCCTGAATAATCTTTTCTGTGTTGTAATTTTCTTCATAAGTATGATGGATCAATATTCCCTGTATATCAAAACAGCTGCTCCCAGAAAGAAAATTACTTGAGACAGCTTCATCATGAGAAAAGCTAAGTACATGTGGTAAATGGCAAAAAGACCATAATTCTTTACCCCTTCATGTGTCCATACCCTTTGCTTTGTGATTGTGTAACTCCTCTCACTAAAGAGACAGAGTCAATTCCCTCTCCCCTTGAATCTGAAGTGATCTTGCAACTTATTTTTGCTAACAGATTGCAGAAGTCACAATGTGGCTGTTCTGAGCCTAGGCCTCAAGAGACCTTACATGTTTACTTTCAGTCTTTCTCAGGGCATTGCGACCAGCAGGAAAACAAGCCCAGGACAGCCTGCTGGATTATGAGACACACCTGACCCAGCCAATAGCCAGCCATCTCCCAAATTTGTGAATGAAACCATCCCACATTAAGATTAGCCAGCCACCAACCTACCTGAAACCACAGGCACATGGTTCAAGCTCAGATCAGTTTCACCTAGCCCAAGGCAGCAGAACTACCCAGACTACTGAGCTTATTGTTTAATATACTGCATTTTGTGGTAGTTTGTTAAACAGTAGTAGATAACCTATAGGCAACAAAGAAAATGACACAATCCAATATTGTAAGGGAGCACTTGAGGATTTTTTTTCATGCCATAATCCAGTAACAAATCCCAGGTTTCCAATGTGCAACTGATGCTAGAAGGTACATACAATTTATGTGGCCATGCATAAAACAAAAGCATGAGCATAGAAATTATTATAGGCAGGGGAAATGGTTGAAAGTCTAAAGAATCAGCAACAGAAAGTTTGGTAGAAAGCAGAAACCACTGAAGCTGTGATTGTCACCTGGTAAATATTGATTAAGGAAAATGGAAACTGAAAGTGTAAAAAGCACAGACTGAGCATAGGTGTTGACTGTGGGTCGTGCTCCTACCCCAGAGATTATCGCTCACTTTTTAGCACTGTATTCAGAATGAAATGGCAGATTCTATAAAGCTGTTAAAGCAATGTCTTAATGTTTTTGCTTCCCAGTGGTAAGAGCTTTCTATTTAAATTGCTATCCCTCAGAAGAGCTGCATTAGTAAGCAGCAGAGGAGATCTGGGTAAACTTGCCATCATGGATTTACTCCCTTCCTTCTCATTTTGTCCTTTAAAACAGGTTTTCAACTCTTAAGACTGTAAGTGTTAAACCTACCTGAATTAAAAGTTTTTATCTTTAACACTAGATTAGACAGTCAAGGCATTTTCTTTAACATTTGCCTCACCCTCCCTACCTGCCTTTTCAATTCGGTTAAAAAGAGTCAGGAACTGAGAACTGCTTAAAATGCACAGTTCATAACTCTTTTGATGTGGGAACAATTCGGTACCCAAACTGCATAGCTGCCAACTTCCACTTCACCCTTTGTTCTCTATTTTGATTTGGGAAGACACAAAGCTAAGAGAACATGATGTATCCTAAGGAGTGGGAGGGTGTAGCATCCACTACAAAATAGGGATAGTCAAAAGTGTGATCTTAAGCTTGTTACTAATCTACCTGACTCCATTTCACCAAGTTATACTGTAGATCCATAAGCAAGAGATGAGAAAAGCCAATCATGGTATTCATAGCAGAGTGCTAAAGAAAGGAAGCTACAGTACAAAATAAATAACCATCACTAGTAAGGGCATGTAAGTACAGATGGCTACAATTGAACAACAGTTGTGTATGGTTTGGGGTGGTACATCAATGGCTCCTACACACTTTAATGTTGTTACGCTAAAGATTGCAGACTTTTAGAATAGGCACACCCCCCTCCATCATTCCCAAAGGGGCACATATTTGTACCACAATGATACCGGGTAAGGGGTGCAGTCAAGTTAGACACCTGCAATGCAGTACTGTTCTGAACTGCTCCCTTACAAACTACCTAAGAAAGGCATGGGGTAGTCCTAAACTTAAGGAAGAAATTGGCTTCTGGGAGGATGTATAAACCCTGCACATCATAAGTATACATGAAGCAGAGTAGCAAGGAGAGGGACTGAAAAGTAAGGCTCTAGCTGCATCTTTAGCATTCATTCACTGAAAGAAAAAAATTGGAGATTTGACAACACAAAACATCTGTTAAATCTGGATGTTGAGATTTTTTTTCATATTTTTCTGTCTTTTCATTATGTTTAAAATGTTTCATAATAGTATACATGTAGTAAAAAAGAAGCAAAATGAAACGGAAGAATCTATGTCAGCCCGCAAAAGAACTAGCTGCCTCCAAGGAGCTGGTTAATGATAATACGAACTGAGATGGTTATGTGGATAGCTAGGCCTATTTTCTGGTCTACTTCTCAATGTCAGGTTTCATGAGATTTAGAAAAAGACCTTTATCTAGCAGGATAGTGATTCTCCTAACTCCAATTCTTCTGGTCTGTATCATCTTCAGGATAGGTCTATTTCCCATGGTCTGGGCACAAGAACAAATTACAATAGCAACATTAGAGCATAAATCATTCTCTGGATGTAATAAAGTTCTTCTGTGCTTAAAAGTTAGGGTAATAATCCCAATTACTTACTCTATATAGTTGATTTCCTTATTATCAAAATGGTAAGTATGGTAGTGTGACTGAAACTGGAATGAATCCTCTTTAATAGAGGTATAAAGAAAGCATCTTATAGAGATGCTTAATAGAGATGCTTGGTGAAAAAGACAGTCTGATTACTTCCTTTGGTTTTTTTAGTCTACTGACATCTTCTATATTTGTCGCTTGGAAAATGACCACGTGCTGAATCTGGATATACGGTCTCCTTGCTTCTAAAGGATCTCTTCCTGTGATCACATCCCCTAGATGCCAACAGCACCCTGGATCATGCGCACTTGGTTGTATGGCATTGCTTACCTGGAGCAAGGAGCGACAACTTAGAAAGCAGCCAAGAGCAGCCCTTCCCATGTGTTTGCTAAACAGGAACGGGCAGGTGAGCACACAGTTCAGCGAGCAAGAGGCGGTCTGCCTTACAAATATGTAGTGTGAAGCATTCCAAGGAACAAGGGCCCAGTAGGTGGCTGATCTGCTGCCTCTCTACTCTGTGTGGGCCCTTAAATCCTTTCCTTTGAGCTCCCTAATATAGCTCTTCTAAGGGATAACTATTTAAATAGAAAGCTCCCACTGTTTGGCAAGTCAAAAAGCATCAGTTCACTGTTCTAACAGCTCTACAGCAGCTCTGAAAACACAGAGGAGATGGGTGAGCAGGGATCCCCAAAATAGTCTATTTGATCTAGCAGAAGTCACTTAGTTACAGTGCTGCAATTGAGAGGGGGAGTCTTTCCTCTGGCCACTCCTTTTCATCATTAATATCCTCAGAGATAGCCAAGTAATAAGTTACCTCGTAGAGACTGCTTCTTGCTCACCTGCAAGTAGAACTTCCCAGTGATCCTTTCCGCTATCAGGGCGGTACCTTTATGTTCCAGCTAACATACTACGCAATGCTCCAGATCCAAAATAAGGAACCTTACTTCATCATGGTGGCATAACAGTTCTGAAGAAAGGTTGGAAAGTGCAAGAATCGATCTTTCAATTCTATTCATTAATATTTTAAAACTACAAACTGTTGGGTTAGGTTCATTGGGGACTATAAAAGAAGCCTCAGAAATTGGGGAGACAGGGCCTCCCTGGTGGCGCAGTGGTTGGGCGCTGCGCTGTGGAGCTGTCCGCAGCAGCGATGCGAGTTCGATGCCCAGCGGGGAGAATCCCACATGGTGTGGCAGACCTCTCCTGCCTCGCCCGCTGCTCCCCTCAGCAGTGTATTTCTGATCTGCCTGTTCTGCTCCCCACTCTGGTGAACCCTCTCGCCGCCCCACGCCTCTGGCCTGTACCCCAGCTTGTATGTATAAATAAATATTAAAAAAAAAGAAATTGGGGAGACAACATATACAATACAATGTGGGGGGCAAAACAGCTAAACAAATACTAAAAGCAAGTATATAGTCCTCTGTTCTGTGTTACAGATTATAAATTCAGATAAGGGAGAGATGACTGAAGGGCTGATGTTTAAAATCTTCATGGAGTTGGTAACAAAAGATTTGGAGTTTCATCCAAGAAAGGGTTCAGAAAAATGGCACTAGATGTAATGGTGGGTATAGAATGGGCTGTAGGAATAAGAAGATATACCCAGAAAGCATGGAAGATGCAATCAGCTTAGTATGAGGTGTGTGTGTTGGATAGTTGTGGGTAGTGGGAAAAGGAGTGAGAATGGATGTCTGAGGGTTGGTATGATCTGTCGTGGTTTGTCTAAAGAAGTTTCGGCTAAAATACAGTAAACCTTTAGCAAAAGTAATGCTGTAGAAAACAAGTAGACACTGTGTCTTCGTTTCTTGATAAATAAAATGGATAATTGGAAAGAAATTAAACATGCGTTATCGCTTATGGCTTAAAGTGAATTTTCTCATTTGTGTCAGGTATGGTAATGGAAGGGGAAAAGTCAAAAAAATCATTTTACCTCCCATTCTACTTCAAGTATGCAGAGTTAACTGAAAAATGCTAAGGGGAAACAAAGTTGAGGATAGAGAAAAACAAGGATGAAGAGCAAATGATACAGACAACTTTAAAAATTTGACCCCTTTATCTAAACTCTTCATAAAATATATGTAAAAATTTAAATGATTTTTACCCTAATACAGTTGAAGAAAAACAGCTTACACCTGCATCTTTGTGGTAATGTGGGATCACAGCAAGACACGAAAGAAGAACCAAATGGCCCAAGTGCTAGTTGACGTGAAAGAATTTCTTAATGCAGTCTCAATGCTTTGTTTTTGTTTTGTTGTGGGTTTTGTTTTTGTTTTTTTGGCACTGCTTGTTAATTTAGAAAATGTGTAAAATCATCCAGCAACTGGTAAATGACCCACGACAAAGAAATAGATATGTTTTCAGGACCTGTTTGAACACAGGATTTTCTTTGCAATTGCTGTTCTGCTGTGTCATTTAGATACAAAGACACAATCCTCCCAAACCAGACTTTTCAAGTTTGGGGATAAAGGGTAGAAGGGAAAAAGTAAAAAGCTATTCTTTAACCAATAATCCTTTTTCTTTTTCTCCCATTCTCATTTCTTCCAGCACAGAGCAATGTAGGCAGGTGATAAAGTCATACTTTAAATATCACTAGTGCTTGCGAAGTGTGCAATCTCATGCTGTCTGTCTTGCTGCAAGAGACACACTGAGTAACATCAATCCATTTACTGAAACGAGCTTCCAACCTGGTGCCAGGCCATTATGGAATACTATGTGATAAATTCCTTGACTTCGGTAGCCAGTGCAACATAATCTATAACTCTATGTACACGTAACACTTCTCTATCTGTACAAGGAGAATGAATGAACATACTGTAATTTGACAAGGACAAAGGACAGTATAACAGCTCTCAGAGATTGTGACCTGACTTACCCTGAAGTGGATATTTTTATGGCTTGACCCATATATGGAAACCCAGGGGATAAGTTTAGCATAAGAGCCACAACCCAAAAAAGCAAAGGGGTGTGTGTGTGTGTGTGTGTGTGTGTGTGTGTGTGTGTGTGTGTGCGCATAAAATCTCCACTAGATAGCTGCTGAAGTTAGAAATGTGTTTGTTTCTAGAATAGGAAAGGTGTGAAAGCTGATAATTTGACTAATCTGAATACTTTTTCCATGGAGTGAAAAATCTAATCATTTTTATATTTCATCCCCCCTCATTCACTTAGTATTTAATTCTCAATGCTAAATTACAAGTTCACAAAACACTCAATATTGACTTGGGAAGATATTACATCTTTGTATATTAAAATGAAATGGGCTTTTCAAAAACATGGCAATTTTTCTTTCAGAAACTGAGTCAGAGTTGAAAATTAAATATGAAAAAATCAAATAATATCCAATAGTTTTTTCAAACTTGATCTTCAACCACAAATAGATGGAATTTTATACTTTAAAAGTCTTTGGGTAGAGTTTGAGCTCTGTTGGTGATTTAATTCACAGAAAACAACCATGATTTAAATAAATTCACTTGACTACACAGTAGCATTTTACCCCCAAGTAATGTTCACTGAAAATACACCAAAAAAATGTATGCGTTCTAAGGTTGCTGTTATAAATTCTTGATAAAGCTATAATCCACTTTTGCTCACAGCATTCCTTTTCTGACTGATTAAAAAAATATAAATGAATTTTAGGGTTACATAGATAAAATTTTAGTGAGAAACATACATTGCTGCTGTTGTATTCGATTTCTGTTCTTTTACTTTTAAATAGCCCACAAATAAAATCTTTGTCATTTATCTTGCTTTTAGCTTTTTTTAAAAAAAAAGATTTATTTATTTTTGCATACAAGCTGGAGTGCAGGCCAGAGATGTGGGACAGTGAGACTTCACCAGAGACAGAGTGGGGAGCAGAACAGGCAGATGGACCGAAATATACTGCTGAAGAGAGCAGTGGGCGAGGCAGGAGAGGTCTGCTGCACCATGTGGGAATCTCCTAGCTGGGCACAGAACTCAGGCCGTAGCCGCCAACAGCTCCACGCTTAACGCATTATGCCACCAGGGAGGCTCGCTTTTAACTTTTTAATGAAATAGTTGAGTTTTATTTTTTTTAAGTCTTTTGTAACTTAGAGAAGTAAATGTGTTACACGTTTAATACAATCAGGAATAATCCTTTTATTATTTTGTTTGGTACAATTTGGTATTTTTTTTAAATTTATGATCAAAAAGACCAATCTTTTAGGTAATAATAAGTATTAAATAATCTATATATCTGAAAAATGGCAGAACTGAATACAGTGTGCAAATTATGTTAGGAAGATTGTTTTTTCTAGATAATCAAAGTAATGCAGCCTAATTTCAGCATGCTAGAGACAGAAAAATATTTAAGACAGTTTACCCAATAATTATATTTTTATCACTCAACATGGTTTTGTGTTCTTATAATACTTTTATAATTTGAAAATACACACACACACACACACACACACGCTTAACCACGGTGAGAACCATTATAGGAAGTAGCTCTATGAAAATAAAGCATATTAAAGCAAGAAGGGTTTATACTATAAGGGATCTTCCACCTACCTCTTTCTTCCTAATTTCTGTAATTTGAATAAATATCATTAATTAATACTGGTGCTGTGTTTTACAAAATACATCTTCTGTCTGCAGACATGCACGTATTTATTGAACAACTAAAGTGTGGTAAATTTATGAAATGTGTTGGGTGCTATTGAAAAATAAAATAAGGATATGGCATGACTCCTTCCTAAACACATTCCTAGTCTAAGGACCCAAAATTAATACACAATGAACAATAAGAAAACAAGGGTTTAGCTAGCAGTTTTTGCTACCTCTAAAAGAGCAAGGCAGAGAAGTGAGCAATAGGGTCAAACCATAGGTGTCACAGAAGAATATATAGAAAGGTCTTTGCCATAGAAGTAAGTTTTAAGCCTAGGAAAGAATGCAATCTCCAAGGTAGTGTACTATAGGGAATCTTGAAAGATTATCTGAGACCATCAGAGGACTCACAGTATTGGAGATGAAAAGGAAGGTGGGCATCAGAGTAGTCAGAGGGGAGGGAGGAGGTTGAAGCATTGTAGACAGTGACTGCAAAGGGTGGCTGAAGTTTCCAGTAAAAGATGATCAAGAAATAGGCCTCCCTGGTGACACAGTGGTTAAGCATTGCGCTGTGGAGCTGTCGGCAGCGGCAACACGATTTCGACACCCGGCCGGGGAGATTCCCACAGGCGGACCTCTCCTGCCTCGCCTGCTGCTCCCCTCAGCAGTGTATTTCCATCCATCTGCCTGTTCTGCTCCCCACTCTGTCTCTGGTGAACCTTCTCACCACCCCATGCCTCTGGCCTGTACCCCAGCTTGTATGCATAAATAAATAAATCTTTTTAAAAAATGATCAAGAAATAACCAAGAAAAGAGAAGGTATGAAAAGGAAAATATTAACTCATTCGTTCAACTGCCAATTATGTGTGCAATCTGTGCTGTTTCTCTGGCATTGTATTAGGTACTGGGAAGCAATGAAGCCTAGCCCCCAGACCAGCAGGGTGTGATGGTTCTGGCAGGGAAGCAGTGAAGAACAAACTAGATGATGTCCTAATTCACGTGGAACTTTGATTCTTCTTGAGAGAGACAGAAAGAAAAAATATGCAATGAGATAAATAATAGGTGCTATGCAGAGAATTAAGATAGGTTAGTGTACAGAAAGAGGGACTAGTTAGATACTTTGGTCTGTTAATTAGGGAAGACTTCTCCAAAGAGGTGGCACTTGATTTAAGACCTTATACTTCAAGAAACAATGATGTGGGCCTCCCTGGTGGCGCAGCAGTTAAGCGCTGCACTGTGGAGCTGTCAGCAGCAGCGATGCGAGTTCGATGCCCAGCCATGGAGAATCCCACATGGTGCGGCAGACCTCTCCTGCCTCGCCCGCTGCTCCCCTCAGCAGTGTATTTCTGATCTGCCTGTTCTGCTCCCCACTCTGTCTCTGGTGAACCCTCTCGCCGCTCCATGCCTCTGGCCTGTACCCCAGCTTGTATGCATAAATAAATCCTTAAAAAAAAAGAAACAATGATGTGAAGGGCAGGAAATGTGCTAAAAAGAAAGGACAGTTAGGGCAAAGGTCCAGAAACAGAAAGTGAATTTGGGGGGCATGTGGGCATTTGGCTAGAGCTGAATGGCAAGGGGGGTGATATGAGATAAGATAGACAGGGCCAGGATAAAACCTTGTAAATACAAAAGATAAATCAAGGTGATGCCGTTCCAATTAGATAATGGTTTAAATATTTTCAGACTCTTTTTAACATGAAAATAGCTTTTGCTTTTCTTTCCCTCTGTGTGAAATTAGAAAGAGGGGATGGAAATCTGTCCTCTCACCTACTTGGAGCTTGGCAGGATTAAGCCCTTTCTTTCAGAAAGGAGTAATGATGAGCCTTTGGGTAAGTCCATCCATCCAAGTCCATAGTAAAAAGAAATAGAAGGCAGGTTTGAGGGAAGAGACTGAGTAGCTTAAGAAAGCAGGAATTTCTATGGGCTTGAGACCCAGAAATCTTATCACACCCCAACTTTTCCTCACCACCTTCTCAGAGGAGAAACTACACAGTTAAAAGGAGGTAAGGAGGTGAGGTGCAAAGTCTAGAAAATCAGAGATGTGGACCAATTCCTTGGAAAGAAACCAGGATTCCAGAGGAAGGCTCTCTGGTGATAAGATGTCCCCCCCAAGTCAGACATGAGGGAAAGAACTCTTGAAGAAAACAGAAATGTATTTCTTGCAAATCTTACTTTATGTTTTAGATTCATTTCAGTAATAACACATAGACAAATTCAAATTCATATAATTTGTCGGATGTTTAAATCGGCATGTCCCAAAATTCAGTGGGATTGTAACAAGGTGTTATGGGAAAAGAGTGTCGAATGGTCAGATATATCCAGGAAACACTGGGTTAAAACTTTTTAGTGTTTTGTTTGTTTTTTTGTTTGTTTTTTAGCTGTGGGACTTCTCAGAGCCTTTCATTATGCTTATGTCCATTAGGAATGTCCAAGTAGTAGATGTAGAAGTCAGCATTTTTCAATGTTAACTGATCAATTCTCTCATATTCCCTCAGAATATTTCATAGAACTAATCTTCCAAGAAAAGTACATGGTAGGTAAGTGCAGAACTAAAATGTGAAAGAGACATGGGCGATTGAGACAAATTAATGAACAGAATGCAAGTTTACCTGTAGACCTAGGTAACCACCCCATAAGAACATTTCCAAACATTAAATTTTGTTTAGCTCTATAGGATATTTCTTAATGTAAATTATGCATAAATCATGTGAAAAGAAACAAGGTTACACAATCAGAACTCTTCTATAAATATTATATGTCACACTCAGCTGTTGGTATTTATGTGGCACAACTCACTTAAACAAAACCATCTTCTACTCTAACCTCTTAAAGAGATTTGACATTTTACATCATGTTCTCTCTGCCCACCATTTTTATAGATTTTAAAATGTATGAAATAATATAAAGGATAAGAGAGCCATATGGTGAAGATTAATTTAAATAACTTTTATTGCATCTGTTAAAATAAATAAAACCTTTATCTTAGTGAATAAAATTAACTATTGAGTCTCTGATGTGTAGATCAGAATCTACAAATGAACCTGCAAACTTTGAGTGGATCCTAGAGACACATACCCCTGGCACCGGCCCTTCTCAGCCACTTCACCCCTTCTTGCTTTACTGGGATTCCCTGGGGGGAGAAGAAGGTGCAGCCAGCAGAGTTACAGTCTTGTTCAGTTTGTGACTCTATGCACTGTAAGAACCTCCCTTTCATACCCACACTATGTCAAACTAGCTTCAGAAACTCGGGGACCCCTGTACCCCATTGTAGTCCACCATAGACCCCTTCAATGGCTTATGTGCAATCTGGCTTCCAAATTCCCTCTTAATAAAAAATTGAAAAGCTAACTTTATAATCTCAGTATATGAATTAAAAGAGTTTATAAAAATATTTTCACAATGAAATTGTCATGGTAATTTTGCTGAGAATGAAGTTTGCTCTTGATAAAACATTCATTTGATCTAACCCAACAGAGTAACTTTTGTTACTCAGATCAACGGAAAACGTACTTAAACCAAAGTAGTTTTGGGGTACTGCTTAACGGTCACTTATCAAGATAACACAACATCCCTACACTGTGACTCTCCTAAGAGCTTTTTTGTTAAAATATCTAATTATACTTTAATACATTAAAATATAATTTTAGTAATCCCCATGTATTATGTATATTAACCTACCCCAGATATTCAATTCTCGTTATTTTACTATTCAAGATCAACGTTGCAGGCAATATCAATATCACTGTATTGCTTCAACCTTGATTCACTGTGTATCAGGATAGCATGGAAAAAGCAGATAGTTATATGTTTCATACCTTAAACAAGCAAGATGTAACTATTCCCAAAGAAATCCACTTCCAAATCTAATGCATAAGGCCAAGTCCTGATAAAATCACGTTTGTAGAAATTAGGCTACTGAAATATCTCAAAGAGATAAGTAAAATCACACACTAGAAGAGACGGGGGTAGAAAAAAATGATAGCTATTCTTAGTACTGGCTTGGAGTGCTTCCCTATCCCTGTAGGTTCAAGAAAAATGTAGAAGTCAAAGCATGCGGGATGACATAAAGTACTTTTTAATTGAACGTCTTTTTAAGTAATCTCCCAGGTCGACCAGATAGTTGAATGGGATTTAAAAAAAAATGCTAGCAATACCAGGATGTGTATAGAGAATTGATAAACATGAGACTAACCTACCTCCCCATTTTGAGAATTCTGGTAAAATGCTTTGCAAAATTTCAAGAATGAAGCATAGTTTTCCACTGCCTCCTTCCCATGCAAATTATTTGAATCCATTAACACATGAAATTTCAAAATATTAGCTCATTTTACAACTGTTCTAAACAAAGCAGAGGTAAAGCCCTGCCTATAACCATTTATATTTCCTAGGTTTAACTTGATAATAAGAGTCTCTGTCTGGTTAAATGACAGTTTAAAACTAAGTGATGCCACTGAAAGAACTCTCTGAATAACAGCTGCCATTTTCTAAGCATTTCTTATGAGCTAGACTCTGCTTGAGCCCCTTTATCTGAGTGAACTCTCTTCATTCTTAAAGCAAACCTTTATGTCGGTATTATGATTATCATTTAAAGAATAAGGACATATTGATAATATAGAGCAGAGCTGAAATATTTTAAGAATAAAAATATTAGCAGAATCATATATTCACTTATTCAATAAAATTTAGAAAGTGACTACAGGACCTCCCTTGTGGCGCAACGGGTTAAGTCGCGTCTGTGAAGCTATCCACAGCCACTGCAGCACAAGTTCGATCCCCAGTCGGGGAGCTTCCCACGTGGTGCAGCAGACCTCTCCCGCCTTGCCCCCTGCTCCCCTCAACAGTGTATTTCAGTCAGTCTGCCTGTTCTGCTCCCCACTCTGTCTCTGGTGAATCCTCTCACCACCCCACACCTCTGGCCTACACCCCAATTCTTGTATGCATAAATAAATAAATCTTTTTAAAAAAGTGACTACAGATAACAGTATAACAAGTTAGAGTAGAGACTTACCAATGACACCCCCTTGTCCAAAAGAACTTTGAATCTAGTTTAGGAGTGACGTAAGGGTGGCAAGTTGTAGTATGGGGCTTACTCTCAATTCCACACACAGGGTCTTATAAAAGCAGACTACAGACGAATCAGCCTCTACAGCACCTGAGGGTGTTACCTTCTGTCCAGTTACCATTGCTTTTCCTTTCGTTCCTATTCTCTCTTCCTTTCCACTGCCTCCTCCTCTAGCATTATTACTCTTGCTTTTTGTTTTTATTCCCCAAGTATTTAAAACATTATTGAAAGTTTTAAAGTGCTTTGAAGCAGCTCTTGAAATCCCCTTGGAGGAAAGCAATGCAAATTTCAAGTGAAGAAAAGACAGAAAATTGTAGTTTCCCAATTTATGAGTACTTCCCCATGATCAATGCAGTTCTATATTCTTTAACTCTCTATAAGCATTCTCATCTATTGCCTCCCATTGTGGATTTAGTTACCGATATCTCTTTCTTTATACTGCAATTGTTTGAACTACTTTACATTGAAATCCATCCCAATTAAAGTTAAATGTTGTTCTAAAGTGACAGAAGAGTAAAAGCTTAAGAAAAGTGTTCAACCACGAAGAGAAAAATGCCTTTACTACAAATAGAAAGCCATGCAGCTCTTTAATGTAAATTCTAGGAAATAACAGGTTGCTTTGATCTGTATAAAAATCTAGGAACAAATCATCAATTTGCAAACACCTACGCAAAAATGGAGGTGGTAACCAGGTGAGCCTGTGAGAAGCCTACCTTACTAGAACCTTCTAATTCCATGTTATAATAAAATGATAGGTCTGAGAGTTACCAAGAAACCCATAAACATAATCAGTCCAAGAGCCCATAGTGCTTCTCATATATTTCTATATGCTGTGAGGACCAAACCATTCCAAGCTCCATATGTGAATCTGTAATACCCCATGGGAGGTGTGTGTTTCTCAAATAGTGAAATCAAAGGATTAAGGGAAGAAAGGCACTCAGGAGCTCTATTTCCATAAAGATTTCAATCAATAAAGGACTGCTGATAAATATGACTTTAAATAGAATTATGATTATCACTACTATGATTATTCTAAGTATTATTATTATCACTACTATGATTTTTATAAATATACCTATATCCTAGGTGTATTTCAGGTGGAAAACTGATAGAAGAAGGGACTAGCTGGGGGCTTTGCAATCTAATTTCTATCACAAAGAGTTGATATTTGTGAAACCTTGCTTTCTGCCTTTAATTTAGCTGGTGTCAGTATGATTAGTGGGTGTGATTGCAATATTTCTCATATTGTCAATGTTTCAAACATAAAAGATATTTCATCTCATAGAAATGTACCCATCCACAGATTTCAGTGACCCACATTTAAGAGTTAAATCAGGAGGTGACCCCTACACATTCAGTGTCTGACCTTTTCACTTCTGTGACCTTTGAGAAGCTGACTGAGCTGCTGGTTTCATAGGGGAACTCAGCAGGCCAAGGGCCTGTTGATGGCTTTTATCATTCTGTTGTGAACTTGGAAGCATGTTTATTATTTATAGCGCTGCTTCAAAAAAGCAGTTATACTTATTTTTTATTAATTGACTTTAACAATTAATGCATGTTTATATGCACAGGGAGGTTAGGTATTTCAATTAAAAGAATATGTCCTTTGACAAGTGGTCTTCAGAAAGAACATTATGAAACTATGGTTAAAGTGTTGCTAATGCCTAACATTTATTTACCACTTGCTGTATACTACACTATACCATTTATGTTTATGATGTCTTTTGAATCACATATCAACCCTATAAGTAGTTTTACTTATTCTTTAGGTGAGAAAACACCTAACAGTTTATGTAAGCTACCCAAGATCAGAGGACTGGGGTGAGCTCTCAAACAATGGCTTCTAGGACATTCACCTTTAACTACAGCTAGTACTGTAATGCAGTTTAAGGTGACCAAAGTTTCAGACACAAAAAATTTCTATCTTCACATTTATTGGCATTTGTAATTTATTTATTTTTTTTAAGATTTATTTATTTATACATACAAGCTGGGGTACAGGCCAGACATATGGGGTGGCGAGAGGGTTCACCAGAGACAGAGTGGGGAGCAGAACAGGCAGATCAGAAATACACTGCTGAGGGGAGCAGCGAGCGAGGCAGGAGAGGTCTGCCGCGCCATGTGGGATTCTCCCCAACTGGGCATCGAACTCGCATCACGCGCTGCCGACAGCTCCACAGCGCAGCGCTCAACCGCTGCGCCACCAGGGAGGCCCATTTGTAATTTATTGCTTATTAATGTATTAGTATTTTTTAAGCAACCGATATTCTGATCATGGGTCATATGTAGTCCATTGTCAGTCTGTTTGTTTTTTTAAAGATTTATTTGTTTATACATACAAGAGCTGGGGAGTAGGCCAGAGGTGTGGGGGTGGTGAGAGGATTCACAGAGACAGAGCGGGGAGCAAAACAGGCAGATTGACTGAAATACACTGCAGAGGGGAGCAGCGGGCGAGGCAGGCGAGGTCTGCTGAGCCATGTGGGAAGCTCCCTGGCTGGGGATCAAACTCGTGTTGCAGTGGCCGCGGATGGCTTCATAGTGCTGAGACTTAACCCCTAGTGCCACCAGGGAGTCCCATTGTCAGTATTTTACAGTGCATCTTCTATTGTCAATATTATACTAGAACCTACATGCAGCAGACTTGCTTCCACATTTTTTACTCATTTTTTTATTTTCTTACACCATTGTTCATTTTTTGAAAATCATTTTTTTTATTTTAAACCCGTATTTCATTAAATTGCATTTTTTATTGAGGTGACAGCTTACAATGCTGTATATGATTTACTGATATAGGTTCACACATCTTCAGATGTATATCACGGCACCACATGCCATCACCAAAGCACCTATAATCCGCCACCATAGTCCATTTGACACTCTCTCCTTCCTTTGCTTCCCACCCCCACCCTCTCCCTCTGGTAACCTCAATTCTGCAGTCATATTTCCTGGGTTTGTTTTGGTTTAGGTTTATCTGTTCCTTTATTTTGTTTCTTTCTGTTTCACCTGAGTGAAATCACTGGGTATTTATCTTTCTCCTTCTGACTTACTTCATTTGGCATAATCCCTTCCAGTTCTATCCATATCATCACAAATGGCAAAAACCCATCTTTTTTTTATCACTGAGTAGGATTCCATTGTGTATGTATACTAGATGAGTGGATTATGAAATTATTAATTTTTTAAATGCATATTCTGTTCAGAAGCACAAAAAGGTGTTAATGCCAACGACTATAGTGAAAGAGAATGCGGTATCATTTTAATATCTATCTGAATAAGTCTCATGAACATTTGAATTATATTGTGTTTTAATGAATAGCTGATATATATGTGTGTGTATGTGTGTGTGTGTGTGTGTGTATGTGGTGGTGGTGATACACATCTGAAGATGTGTGAACCTCTATCTGTAAATCATATAAAGCATTGTAAACTGTCACCTCAAGAAAAAATGCAATTTAATGAAATACGGGTTTAAATATGTGTATATATGTATACTCTCTTTAGCTCCAGAAAAAAATTAAAACTATTACAGATGGCACTATGCAGTATTTTCACCTCCAAAGTGGCTATTTGGTCAAATTTCTAAGAATTTATTTTATCAAAATTTATTTCAAAATGTATTTGATATTTCTTTAAGTATCTTCATGCACGAAAACAAAAGCAAACATAAAAGCTTAGGGTCTACCCTTGTCTAATAATACGGCCTGTTCTTTCCACTAACTTTGAATGTGATCTTTTAGGAGAAACTCACTCACATATGATCTCCTGTGTTTCCCGCTGGTGAAGTCCTGCCTTCTTTATTTCAGTGATCAGAGGAAGAAGAAAAGTTAAGAATGACCGGGAGAAAGTATGAGGAGCATACATTAGTAGCAGCTCAAAGTTTGGGAGCTAAAAAAATTTCTGAGGACCTAACGCTTCTGAAATGTTCTGTGCCAGCCTATATTTAACTTGTGTTGAAAAGCCCATGTTCTCTCAGAGTTAAAATTAATCTGTCTCCATGGTGAGTTCCAATAGAACTGTGGCTGGTAAGCTCAGCGAGTTAAGAGTATGGCAATGATAAAATCAGAGAAGGTCAGAAAACTGCCTTTCGTCCTTTGGCCAAAGTTTACTCCCCAAATCCTTTCTTATATATGGGCATTCCATAGACCTTGGGACTCGAGATGATGTGGGTGGGTAAGCCGAGTCAAGTCACCTTCCCTGGAGAAACAGCCCAGGTCTTCAGCATACAAAAGGCACTTCAGTAGGGTGCTGCTGTCCAAAAGGAACAATCCAATACACTGCATTTCATGTTGAATCCAAGGGTCCCCTTTGTCCAGATTTCTACTGGTATTTGTAAAATGCATGTTCTTAGGCCCCCAGCAAACCTTGTGAATTGGAGTCCCTTTGTGTTTTACTAAGGAAGCAGCATTTTAGAAAGTCACCAGGGGATAATTGTTTTCACCGAGATCTGAAAGCCACCGGTCTAGTACATTCCTAATTCCCCACCGGTAGATACATTTTCAGAGTTTATCTGGTGCCGTGTTTCTGATTATAGAACCTAGAATAGAGGACAAGCAACACGGAGCCCAGAGTCATGAGGATTATTTTTCAGCTCAAACACTAATAAACTGTCATTTTATTTAAGTCTAACCTTTAAATACAAGCAATCTGAGCCATTTTCTAGATGGTTCTCCCCTTACAAAATGGTTCTTCTTTACCTTATCCACCGAATCCCATTGCCACACGTCAAAAGCTTATAACAGAGTCCTATTAACAGCGCTACCCTCTACACACTTAAGAGTCATAGATCTAGACTAGAACAGCCCCTGACTTTCCAAACAGGTAGAAAATATTAACAAAATTAAGAGAATTATAGAAAGTGATATTGCAAAGATAAACTGAGATAATAGGTATGTTCATAGGTGAAAAGTGTCCATCTTCTCTGGCCATTCTCCACTATGCTTAAGTTGTTTTCATCTCTGTGACTTTAAATATGTGAGTTTTCTCTCATTGGAATACTGCTCTTTGCCTTTTGTGCACAATAAAATTCTAACAGTCATCAAGGCTTAACTAGAAGAGCTAACATTCCCCATGTCCAGCTTCCAATCTAAACAGGAGGCCTTAGCAATGTCACCCCTAAACCCAGACAGAGTTCCTGGTCCTTCCCTTTAAAGGGCCCCTACCCTGGGGCCTCCCTGGTGCAGCAGACCTCTCCTGTCTCACCTGCTGCTCCCCTCAGCCGTGTACTTCAGTAGATCCGCCTATTCTCCCCACTCTGTCTCCAGTGAATCCTCTCACCCCCTGCACCTCTGGCCTACACCCCAGTTTTGTGTGCATAAATAAATAAAATAAATCTTTTTTTTTTTTTAAATAAAGGATCCTACCCGGACCCTGTTGGCACTCTGCCACTGCCCATGGGACAAGAAATCTAGGGGAACCAAGGAGGTATGCGCATCCAGAACCTTTCTTCCACCTTGCAAACCATGTCTGGTACCCCCAAATTTAAAATGTTCTGCCCAGCAGTTCTGGGCTCACTATTAAGACCTCATTGGGCCTCTTACTTTGTTTGGCTTCCTGAGGACAGACTCCAGTGTTTGTCGGAGCACAGCTGCCCTTGAGGGAAGGTCAGGGTGCAGGTGTTTGAGACAGGAGTGTGGGGAGGGTGGATGCAACTTGGGTATGAATGGGATGCATATCAGGCCCCTGAAGGTATAGGAGAGAGTTGGGACTGGCACTAGCAGAGTGGTGGACACAGCTAGAAAACCTCTTTATGTTTTCTTGCCTTGATCCCACAAATATTGGTATACCTTAAACTTACAAAAGTTATATACCAATTATATCTTAATGAAGTTGGGGGAAATCAGTAAGTCTGCTTTGTAGACTCTAAGGGCTAAACACGTTTTCTCACAGGGATAGTTTCACAGCCATATAGTTTCTGTTATAACTCAAGTTCACAGTTGTAGTGTAAAAGGAGCCACAAATAAAACAAGTGGGCAAGGTTATGTTCCAATAAAACTTTATTTATAAAAACAGATAGTGGGCCAGATTTGTGCCATGGGTCTGTTTGCCAACTACTACATTATATCATTGTTTCACTCTTCTGACCCTTACCTCATTCTGTCTCATGTTGTATAGTTATGTTCCCTCCTCTCATCTCTACTATGAGAAGTTTGACTGCATGGCCAAATTTAGTGACAAAGGATATATAATTGTACACATATAAACTGAATTAGAATTCTGGAAAGTCCTCTGCATTGACAAGCAGAGCACTACTGGTGCTAATGGAGCATTTACCCAAGGCCACCTTTCATGTTCAAAGCAAAATTTGGAAGCTCTGATTTACAGACTGAAGGTGGCATGTGAATGTCACTTTTAACTCTTCTAACCATGTACATTTGTGTGATGAGTTAGCCTTAGAAATATATTTTCCTTATGTCAGTATCCTAGCAACATTTGGGCTAATAGGCCATTATTAACCATGTACTTCTGGAAATACAAAAACAAATAAGACACACCCTTGTGCTCAAAAAGTTGACCCTTTAACAGAGTCCACCGTAAACTCCCTCAGGGAAGAGATTATGTTTTATGCCTCTTCCTACCTGTAGCACCCAAGACACAACACCCACAGACAGCAGACGGATAGCTAGAGATACACCATGTGCACATTGATAAATGATAACTCTGTAACTACTCTCTGGGAGAATTAGGGGAAACGACCCCTGGTGGAAATTCACTGGACCCCTAATCTCTTGGCCACTGAACTTTACTTCTGTACCTAAGAAGCTCAAACCTTTAAGAGAGTGATTTGTTCTTTCATCCTACTAAATCGTTTTCATCAAAGATTTGGTGGAGCGTATGACCTCTTCTCTTCTCCACAAAGACCTTAAAGGTGTGAGGGAGAACACTGACTCAGGGATGCATCTGCCACCAGTGATGACCTGCACTAATGTGAGGTGGTGGGGGTGTAACTGATTTATTCTGTGGCACAGCATGTTCTTCTTGTACCAGGGTGTGCCCATCAGCCAGGAGCGCTTTCTGAAGTGCTCACTCCTCCCTCTACGTCCATGCTGCTCAATGTGAGGTCCTCAGCACAACCACATCAGCATCACGGTATCACCTGCAAGTTAGACATGTGGAATCTTGGCTCTGTCCCAGCCCTACGGAATCAAAATCCCCGAGGTGATCCATAGGTGGTTCCAATTTGAGAAGCACTGCCCTGTAGGCCTATGCAACACTCAGCCCTCTGTCCCTGAGCAGAGCTAGGCAATACATACAACAAGGGTACAGTGCTTTCCATTATCATCAGCTTCTTGCTAAAACAGCAATTAAGGTGAAGAATATTGGTGTTCTTTCATCTAGAACTACAAGCAACAAAATAATGCCCACTGCTACCAGTGCGCTATGCATGTATAATCTCCTTTACTAGAAAGCCCTGACAAAGTCAATTCTGCCTGGATTTACTTCCCTGCCTTCGTCCTTATTGGCACTGGAAATGCATTCACCTTCACTGCTGGCTGTGGCAGCATGCCCAGGTTCACTACTCAAATGCCTACTGTAATACAGGATCACCAGCAACAAGGGGCTGGAAGCTGGCCAGTCTCCTAGCCTTTCCTGTCACAAAGTTACTTGGATGGGGAAGGTACAGGAGGGAAATGGGTAACAACAGGGTGTCCCGGCAGCCTGCTGAACAGAAACTGAGAGAATGAAGTCGAGCAGGGGAAAAAACACCCAGACATGGTGAAAAACAATTTTGAACACTGTAACCAAGCCAAGTACTGTTGGGAAAAATCCTATCAGTGAGGAGTGTACAACAACCAAGAATGTGTTGGCAGACCATAAAACTGACTGAAAGAGCTGCAAACGCTTCCAGCTCTGCACATTGGCTTGGCACCCACAACTGGAGGCTGTGCAAAATCCACAAGTGAAGATGAGTTCATTCAGTCAGGCAACTAGTCTTTGGGATGTGTTCTGATGAGCCCAGTATGTTGGACGAGTTGAATTCAGAAATGTCTTAGGCCTTTATGAAACTTCCATTCTAACAGGAGAAAGACAGATAAAGTAATGACAGTAAAATAAGTACTTTAATGGGAATCTATTCTGATCACTGGGGATGATAGGGGGTCAGCTGGGAGGGGTGTTGGATAACAGATCTACCCAAGAATCTGAAGAAGGCTCTACAGAAAAGACACATAAGATGGGTATTGAAGGTTGAGTAAGAGTTTTCCCAGGCAGAAATTAGTGGGACGCATATACTAGAGAGATGTATGTCTGTGTTTTCAGCGCTATGAAAGAATCTGCATGCTGAGAAGTCATTTCACCAATGTGAAATGAAGCTGAAAAAGAGTTCTTGAACCAGATTGTAAAAAAAAAGACCTGGCAGGCTAACCCTTTTACAGTTAATCCTGTAAACACCAAGGACTTATGAGAGGATTTTAAACAAAGGCACAATGGATCAGGTATCAAGTTAAAGATTGATAAAGATCATTTTACATAGATAACAGTAGTTGTCAATAGTATCACCTTTGGGTCAAAAACAACACCAGGGATAACAACAAAACAAACGTGCCCTGGGGTACTTTTTGTGGAACTTGGAGAGTTTGAAAGAAACAAGAGGGTAAAGGGAAAATGTGTAATCAAATACTCCTCTCAAAGGGATATTGGATATCCCCGCATTCAAGCAGCTACTTTGTGCTAGCCACTCAATAGCTTTTCTTGAAGCAATAATAAAGGAAGCCTTGTTCATCACTGCAGCTGGCTGGGTCTGCCCAATTTACAATTTCCCCAAACTCAATCACTACATTTTTCCCCTTTTCTACATTAAGGACTATTACAATTTGCATTTTATATTAGATTCAAATTTTCAAATTAAAATATGTCCCTTATAAAACATTCACATCTTAATGTCAGTCTGAATTTGGTACTGTCCATTACATGTAACTTTATTTCATTTCTTAAAGAACAGGGGAAAAATCAGCACTTAATAGAAGTTGCATCACTTACAGAAGTTAAAAAAAGATATAAATATCTTTTTTTTTCCAAATCACTTAGCATCTTCTCTACTTTCTCCATTAAAATGCACATCCTAAATATGCCCATTTAGGGGCTTTTTAAGTTTTGGTCTTAAAACATGCCAATAAAATGAAAGTAAAATGTTCTTTTAAATGGACTCTATTTCAAATCATTTAGACCTTCAATTGTCCTAGTATGTTGAGTTTTTGAATGATAATTACAAAACAATATATGTAATTTGACTACCAGGTCTCTGACTGAAAAGTTATAATTCAGCTGTACACATTTTATAGCTACCCAAAGCTCATGCTTTGATAATAGTATTGTTTTAATTAAGCGGGTCATGTGCATCCATGATTACTCAATCTCTGACAATTAAGGTAAATGGTAAAGATTAAGGGAAGACACTTCCTTGGGTACAGAAAAGACAGAAAATGAGAATATAATGAGATCTATTTAGAATTTATTATAGCCTAAATATCTCTTGAAGTGAAATAGTTTTTTAAGAACAACCAACAAAAATCTTCTTTATTTTCAAAGTCTTACTATTTCTGGTGGTCTAGCCCTACAGAAAGTGGTCTCTAAATTTAATGGTGTGTTTGATGTATACACAGCATCACTGGTCTCTATCAGCTCTGTATTTCAAAATATAAAAGGAACTGGACTTCAAAGAAGATCATGCACTCACTTGGCATTAAATAGATCATGTGACTAGCCACAGCGACCTACAATATAAAGCCAATCAAAATAAGGTATTGCATGGGTAGTCAAAGCATTGTACATCGGCCCTAAAACCAAGTACTCTGGTCAATGCAGTAGGACAGCTAAGCCTTGACAGTCATCTCATCTTGTATCTGTTTAGACTCATAGGCATCCAGCCCACGTCATACCCTCAGTAGAGAAACTTGTGTCTACTGAGTAGCAGAATCAGATTTCAGAGATTAGAAAACCATGCACACAAATTGAAAATCCCGTGGAATTCTCTGCAGATACTGTTGGTTCCTGTACAGATGGACTCGGCTATGTGCGTGGTGAACATAGCCATTAAATATTACTCACTCTCAGGATTTTAATAGAAGGATCACTATCTATATAAACATGGCTTTTTTCTCAACCCACTACAGATTCTTGATCCCACCCACCAGTAACTATTCTGAAATAGTCAAACTCCATCCACCCACAGCCAGCAGAGGAGTAGCAAAGTGAAGTAGGCACGAGTGGCAATAAAACGTTAGAAGAAAAGTGGCTCTTTCTAAAATAGAAGGAAACTTAAGTGTTTAGGTCTATGGTAGCATCCAGGCAATAATGTAAAGTTTGTCGTTCTTCTCTTTTCCCCTCCTTCCATCACATGCCCTTTTTTCTAGGGGTAAAGAAAACTTTAGTAGGAAGAAGTAAATATCTGAGTATTTCAAGCTGGGAGAAAGAAATGAAGTATGACGAACACCCAAGAGAGTGAAAGATCAAGAAAAAAAAGGCAATAGATTTATTCACAAACTGCCTGTTCCATGAATTCAAGTCAACAACCTTAAAATATTTTTAGTGGAAGAAGAAAAATATGTAAGTATAGCACTCACCCCTGACTTAATGTAAGCCTCTGCTTCTATAGTTGGAGAGCCACGGAATAAACTATGGGCACATTCTGTCATCTAGTTTAATTACACAAGCCTTGGCAGGCAGTAAAACATTTGTAAATTCTCTGGAAAAGCCTAAGCTATGTGAATGAAATATAGAAGAATGAACGTATTTTATTAGAATAGGCAACTGATGATTGGGAAAGAAACAAAATAAGACCATTCATTCAACAGTCAGAAATAATACTTTTGGTTTTAACTTACAAAAGGCTTCGTTATAAACTATTTTTCAGTGTTTTCACAAATAATGATAGAAAAATTAAGTACTTATTTTCTATTGAACCCCACACACTAAAATGTGCATTTGTGATGCACATAAGAATACTTCATCACAATTATTATTTTCTATTTATAAAATGTGGAAAAGAACCAAAAAAATGAAGACTTAAATAACCCAAACTCCCATAACCTACCCTACAAAAAAATTGGTTATTCATTGAAATGCACACTGTGAATATCATTTATTGTCAGCTCCTTAACTCTTGGGGAATTCTCAGTAATCTTGTAAATCATCTAATTGTGATATTTTTTAAATGTCCATATTAGAGAACATTTAATTGCCATTAATGTTTTATATTATATGATGTTTAATCAGTATGAAGTGTCAGTTTATTTTTCTGGCATATGTGAGCCATCAACTGTTGCTCACTATCTGTCTGCCTTTGTCTGTTACTAGATAAATCTACTAAAAGAGGCTATACTTGTCTCTACCTACAGCTGATACTCTGTTCCCATGGTGTTAAACAATGAAACTTTAATTTGGAAGTAAGAGTTTATGTTATAATAAAATTTCTGATTTCTTATATGCACTATTCAAGTGAACTGCTGTGAAAAAACAACAGAAGCTATGTATTGAGTTCCTACTATGTGTCAGATCTGTTGCAGAATATCTTAACTCTATCATCGTATTTCAATCATCACAACAGCATTATTAGGTAGGGACAATTACCATCTCCACTTTATGTCAGTATTCACAGTTTTTCAACAACTTTACACCATTCTTGATTCTTGGGATGCCTCAGTGAACTAAATGGTGGAATGTGGGGCGCGGTGACAAGATGGCGCCCGAGGACAAGATGGCGCCGGAGGAAAGAGGAGCTAGGTCCGCCATTACAAGATGGCGCCCGAGGAATGAGGGGGCGGAGCTTTGAGAGTGGGTAAACAGGATAGCCATAGCCCGTGATGTTCACGTGTACAGTGGCTTTGGAGCTCGTGCGTGCGTGATCACTAAGACCA
>PVIJ01003373.1:0-68709 GCA_004024925.1 Scalopus aquaticus | reverse complement strand
CCCATTGCCTTGATTGTAACAACTTACTCTGTAAGATGATTGGTGGAACAACTGTATAAAAAGAGAACAATAAAGAGGTTGGGAGAGAAGAAGAATAAAGAGACCATTTTGAAGATCACCTCCGAGTCGCGTCTTTCTTCCTGCTGGACAGGGGACCGCGCGCGACAGTGGAAGATCCCTGCTCATGTGGAGCTAAAACTAACAATAACCAATAAACATAATAAAGTAGTAACTTACAAAAAATGTTACAAGGTAGAAAGAGAATTGAAAAGTGGAAGTGAATAAGGACAACAGGAATGTGGAAGTAGGTGTCTTGCAATTTTAGAGGGCATGGTCTGGTCGGGGTAGGTCTGGTGGAGATGAGATATAACTGCCAAAATGACATGTGAAAGCCAAAAATGATGGAGTGAGAAAGTTAGCTTTGAGGCTTCTGAGAAATAATGTTTCAGATAAAATGACCAGCTAGTGAAAAGGTCCTAAGGCAAGAAGTTACCTATCCTATTCAAAGAATAGCAAGTTGAAGATGGAGAAGAATTTGTGAAAAAAGGCTGGATGAGTGGGGAAAAGGAAATCAAAGAAGTATTGTAGGCCAGTACCTCTAGATCATTATAAGTGTTTGCATTCACTGAGTAAAAGCAGCAACCTTTACAGGACTTGGAACAATAGTGTGGCATGATGTGACTTCATTTCCAAAGGACAATTCTGCCTGCTGTGTAGACAGCAGGTTGTAGGGGACAGTCACAGAGGCACTGAGTCAGTTTGGAGTTTTCTGCAGCAGTTTAGGAAAGGGATGATGGAGGCTCCAACAAAAGTGATCGTGGGAGAACTGATGAGAAGTGGTCCAGTTGTGGATATGGGTGAAGAGATTACCGACAGGCTTGATGACGCATTGGATGTGGTGTGTAAGAGGGAGGGAATGATGACTGATGCCAAGATTTTGGGCCAGAACAAACGTTGAGCTCAACCTGAACATCAATTGAGATGGGAAGATGGTGAGTGGGAAAAGTGAAGTTTAGTTTTGGACAAGGTAAGTGACAAATGTCAAGTAGATGGTGATGTTAAATCAACGGTTGGGCATATGTTTGGAGTTCAGGAAAGAGACCGTGGTGGGGGAGATATAAATTCAGGAGGTGGTAACAGAAATGGCATTTGTAGCCATGTGAGTGGAGGAAATCACTCAAGGGTGATTGCAGACTGACAAGACCGCCAAAAGCTGAGCCAGTGGGTATTCCAAGATGAAGAAGAGGGGAGAGACCAGCAAAGGAGACTGAAAAGGAACAAACAATGAAATAGAAGTTAAAGCAAGAGACTGCTGTTCCAAAACCCAAGTGAAGGAAATACACCAAGGAAAAGGAATGACCCATTCCTTCATACAAATGCTGTTCACAAATCAAGTAAGAGGAGGATGGAAAATTGATCATTCAGTAAAGGACGAAAACTAAAGAATGTTCTTAACTGCTATATTTTAACAGCACATGTCAAAACAGTACAATAAGGATTACCATGTATTGTATAGCTACTTTTTGTCAAGTGCTTCGCTATATGTTACAAATACAATTTTTACTCTTTCCCAAAATCCTAAAGGTAGGCATTCTTCTCTCTTTAGAAATTGAGAAACCAAAACTCTGGAACACTAAATGACCCGTCAGAGGTGACACAGTGAGTAGCTGCTAAAGCCAAACTTGGCACTCAAGCTTGCCTTCATCCTAATGTCAATTCTGGTGTACCATATCTTCTGCAAATAGGAGAGGATATATTAACACTAGAAAGGAGAATAAAAATGAAAATTGAATATTTTTTTTCAAAGGTTTCTTCTTATTGGACACTTATATATGTAGGGAGAAAGCTGTAAGGAAAAAAGCTATTTCAGCTAAAAAGAAACATGAGGTTTATCACCTTATAATTTATAAAAATAAAGGAGCCACCTAAATATGAGCAGTTTATTTCTGCTTCACTCACCTTAACAATTATGGTCAGCTTAATGGCCCTAAAACTTTGTTTCCTGCATTACTGAGGCTTACTTAGGTTCTAAATTCTCAGTCAGGTTTTATCAACTGACCTGACAATTTGGAGCATGGGTTGGGCCTGCGTTCTGACCTGAGGGATGGACTGGACTCTACCTTTAGTATGTAAATGATACTGCATCATGAACAAAACCTTTACATTGCAAAGACCACATATCTACCAAGCTTGACTTACTGTGTTATGTCATCAAACTCTTTCTCCTATTATCTTGCTGAGATCAGGACACCTTGGGAGATTCTCCCTTCTCCTTCCACTCCTTCCCTTCTCCTTCCCCTTTGATAAAGTTTGAGTCTTAGTATGAGCCAGGCACTGTCCTAGGCACCGAAGATAATGTGGTGAACCAGGCAGTGGGGTCCCATCCGCCCAGTCTGCCTTTCAAATGAGGGAGACACACAAAAGTAATATTTTTAAATGGTACGCTTGATGAGACAAGGTTTATGTCGGCTCAAAAGCACATAATATTCATAGAAAAATAGTCCTTTCAGAGATGGGGAACTCTTAGCATCCAGAAATCAAAGTTTTTTCAGGTAGTCCTTGGCGGTCAAGAGAAATAGAGCTACTTAAACTGAAAGCAGGTGTCTATGGCAGGTAAAAGGCCTGTGTCTCACAGAATTGGCCCCACCATATAGTCTTGTCCTTGGTTTAAGCTTGGTATATATTCACTGGTCAGTGTCTCGAACTATAGAGCTGTTTTTTGATCAGACACTGAGGCTAGAACACAGACATTTTGCACATTGTCCTAAGTTATCCCACATTTTATTATGCTCAACATAGTATTAGAACAAGTATCACACAAAGTTTTCCAAGAGACTGTTCAACATTAAATAATTCCCAGCTATTTTGTAGACTCTCAAAAAGTAAATTTGTTATATACAACTACACATTTGGGGAGTTATCATTCTATCTTGGAGTGGTAAGGACTTAATTAGAATAGCTATGTCTTTTTATCATCTTTGACTTAATATTGATTTCAGTGAAGTTAGACTGAATGCTCAATTTTCTTAATATTCTTCAGATTCCAAAATCTGTACTGAAGCCACATGATGAGGCTTTATCTATTATTTTTAGACTTTAATAATCATAGCCATAGTAACTTTAAAAATAACAATAAAATGAGTAAGATTGATCTAGCAGGAATTCCAAAACCAATAAAGGATAAGTTTAGATCTACTAGGATTTGAATCTTCAACTCCAGAAAATTGGGAGCATCCAAGGAAGATGCTTAGAGCAATAACCCACACCTTCTCCGATTATGATCTTAAGCAATTAAAGCTAATTTTCACTCTGAAAACGGGAAATAGTAATTCTTTTTTTTTCAACTTACAAATATAGATGAGGTTTAAATAACTTCTGATGCAGTGTGCTCCAATAGGCGTCATTCATCTCCCATACCACCTACATAGCTCTCGAGTAGGAAATTTTAAATAACATGACTTACCTACTTTAAGGGATGTGAGACTCTGTATGGTGAAGCTAAAACCAGTTGACTCAAGTCTATGAGATAAAAAGTGTGCTGTGCACAGAATAGCATGATGCAAACAGTAGAAATAGAGCAACTTAGCAGCCTGGAGCATTGAGGTTACATTGAATGAAGAAACATGAATATATAGAGATAGTGACATCTTAATAAGCTTAATAATATGTATTTGAAAAACTGAAGCATATATGTCCCTAAAGGCAAGAAGAATGCTGTGATGGTAAAAGGGTATCATCTGCATGGAATTTTTGGTCTTTTAAAAAGTACTGTAATTTTTTTTTTAATTACAGAAGTCAGCACCAGAAAAGGAAAAGAACAAATGTTTTAGAATAAGCCTGGGTGGTGGTAGTAAGAATTACTTTTCTCTTTTCTAAGATATGTATTTTTAAATACTTAGCAGTATACATCTCTAATTAGATTGGTAATGAGTGAATTGCTCAGTCTAGCCTAGTGCTTATATTTAGCATAGAGAAGATAGATATTCTGGGAGTATCTGTTGAACTGAAATGAGTTAGCCATCTAGTCAAATGTCAGGTCAAGTGAGGAGGAAAATTGTTTTTAAAATTGTTATTAAAATGAACATCAGTTAATAATTACTTGATATACATATATAGATATAGATATACATCTATTTATCGGTCATCTATCTGTGTTTGCAAGGAGGTATACTAAGTTCTTTCCTATTCAAATTTTCTTATGAACGGATGAGCGGTTCCCCATTTAGACATAGCTACTACTCTTAAAAATTACTAGTACAGGGGCCTCCCTGGGCCTAGGAGTTAAGTCTCAGCACTATCACCTCTGTGCCCTGAGTTCAATCCCTGGCCAGGGAGCTGACCCACATGGCGCAACAGACCTCTCCTGTCTCTTCTGTTGCTCCCCTCAGCAGTGTATTTCAGTAAATCTGCCTGTTCTGCTCCCCACTCTGTTTCTGGTGAGTCCACTCACGACCCACACCTCTGGCCCACACCCCATTTTTACACAGACACACACACACACACACACACACACACACACACACTCACCCAATCACTAGTACAATTGGTCTCAGTGTATTCACCTCAATTGACTATCTTAATAGGAAATGAAAACCACCTCCTATCACCTCACTAGGCTGAAGAAAGCATTTTAAAATCTGAAATAATGGTACTTTCCTCAAGTTAAAGATAGTGATTAATAATGTCATATATAGATATACAGATATGAGTAAATAGTATTAAATTGTGTTACATAAAACTCTTCCTTTCAGTAAAAATTTGACTCTAGGATCTCTTCTATGATTTCAAATTCATTATATTCAAAACTATTTCCCCATAGTTCAAATCAAAGATTGACTAATGCTAATGAAACACTGCTTTCACTACGTCTATTCTATACTGGTAAAACTATGTTCACCACCACTCAGTTCATTGAGCATTGCATTCTGTCAATTTCCAGTCCCTCACAATCCCAATATTTGTCTTATTGTCTTGGGCTTTTAGAGCACTTAGCCCCACACTTCTCTGTCCCCTTTCCTTGCCCCTTTCCTGATTTCCCACCAACTTCTCCTTTACCCTTGGAATCAAGCACTCACACCACTGAAGCACAATTGAAATTGGTCCTATGATAAAACTCTAGGTCTGGATTTTCCACTCCTCCCTTTTTTCCTATGGAAGTCCAGGACATATAGGAGGCACTCACTAAATAATGATAGTCTTCTAACTTATCACAGGAGAATTTATAATAGGATTTCAACTACATTCTTCAGAATATCACATTTTCTGGAATTTACATGGAACGAGACCTTGTATTCAACAATAGTTTAGTGTCTTTACCCCTTTAAACAAATATTTAAGAGTTCACAGTATTTCCTAAGCAATACCTTGTTATTTTTTATTATTATTCATATTTTTTTACAATATTGTGTATTTCCCATAGGTTACCCACCACCAATTCGCCCGTGAACCATCACCATAGTCCCTTGTGCTCTTTTCTACCCCTTTTTGAGCCCTTATCCTCCCCCTTCCTTGCTGGGTGTCTTTTTCTTGTTTGGTTCGCCTATATTCCTGTTATAAGTGAAACCATTTGATATGTTTCTCTTTATTTCTGGCTTATTTTGCTGAGTATTATCCCTTCTAGCTCCATCCATATTGCTGAATTCCATGTTTATCTTTTTTGAATGCTGAATAGTATTCCATTGTGTATATACCACATCTTCTTGATCCAATCATCTATTTTTAGGCATCTGGGTTGTTTCCATATTTTAGCTATTGTAAACAATGCTGCAATAAACATATGGGTGCATGTCTCTTTTTGGATTAATGTTTTTGTATCTTTTGGATAGATTCCCAGAAGTGAATAAATACCCTATATTATTATTGCAGCGTGAATCAAGGACAAAGTAATAAAATGCCCTTGTCAGAGCTTCCAGTTTCCTTCCCTTTCTCTCTTCTTAGCCTATATACCCATCCTACAAATGATAGTTCACAGCTGAGTCCCTCATTGGCAGTTTCCCTCAGCAGCTGCAGGAAACTTTCTTGCTTAAGGTTAGGCACCCCCCCACACACACACACACTCCTAGTGGCAGGCCACACCCATGACTATAGTGTGGGGATAGAAAGGCCAGATCCTTGACGCAATTTCAGACAATTTTGAGGGATCCATAGAATCAGCTGAGGCCTCAGTTACCACCACATTGTAATCATTTACTCCCACAGCCTCGGAAGCCACCAACCTTCTGTTTCCAGGGAACCCAATGGAACACATCTGTCTTCCTCAGATACCCATAAGCTTTTGGTGGCAAGAACTATCTCCATTATCTTCAGCCCCAAGTCAAGCACAAGTCGTAAAATAGACAGGAACCTCAAACAGTATTTCTCATTCGTTCATATGAAGGAGTTAATGATTAAAATGTGTATCAGAAGGAGCAATCTGTTAATGGCATGGGGTCAGAGGGTGATGGTCACCAAGAGCCAGCATAAGCTACACTCGCTGCACAAGAATCGTCTGACACCATGGCAACTCCAGAATTTCAGCATAGGAGGATCTTTGCCTGTGCCTCTATAGTAGGAAAGGGCTTCAGACTTGAAGGCTGAAGCTGAGTTCTTTGGGTGCTTTGGATAAGATTGAGAGAACACCCAAAATTCATAATAAAATATGGTGGGAGAGGGAAGGGAATACTATTGACAAAGATTGAGATGCTGCCAGTGACCTCAAGAGCTTTTATTTATTTTTTGTTATTTGTGATTTTTAAAAATCATTTATTTTTTTAAAATTTAAGTGACATTGGTTTACAGCAATATATGATTTGGTTATTGGATCACCCCCTTTCAGGTGCTACCACACCACCTCCACCAGACACTGAAAGTCCTTCACCCTAGTCCATTTGTACCCCCTCCACACCTACTCTCTCCATCCCTGTCCCCCTCTGATAGTGTCAGTTCTACATTCAGATTTCTAGCATTTGGTATTGGTTTGGTTTTATCTGACCCTTTGTTTTGTTTCTGTATATTCCACATCTAAATGCCACCATCCAATATTTTATTCCTGTGATCCATGCCACCATATAATCAGAATCCTCAAGGCTTAGGAAGTGAGTTTTAACCACAACGAGACTATGTTACTTACTCATTTAGCTGAATTGTAGCTTGTACCTAAGTAAATTGCATTCCTTTTCATTTTATCTTCAATTCGGCCATTTCCAAATGTACTAGCACTTCCAATCTCGAGTGATCATTAAAAAGTACCAAGTATGGGGAAAAAAATCCCTACTGATTTTTTTTTCTTCTACTTATTAGAAGTGTAAAGAGACTATTTGATAGGGGAAAAAATTTAAACTTGGCTAAAATGAGGGTTTTCTATTTTAGAAGGCTCACTTTCTGATTTCCATCTGCAATTCAAAATTGTTATAATTATCGGTAGTTAACATAAGAGTTTACACTTGCTGGGAATAAATCCTATTATCTTATTATTGAGTGCATATTGCATTCTAAAGCAATATTCTTTTTCCATATTATGTTAACATAGAACTATTTTGGAATTGTTTTCACTTTGCCATTACATTATTTAAAGCACTTTTTCTTTTTCTCCCCAGATACCTTCTCTGGCCTTTCCTTCCTCCCAAATGAATTGCCACTTTTGGCTCACTCTTCTCTGTTCCCATCACTATACAGAAAAAAAAACTTGAAATATTCTCATCGAAGAATTATACTTAAGCCACAAGCCTCAGCGCTATCACGCTATCACTTCTACAGCTGAGTTCAATCCCTGTCCAGGGAGCTAACCCATCTATGGAACAACGAACTTCTGTCTCGTCCTCTGCTCCCCTCAGCAGTGTATTTCAGTAGACCTGCTGCCTGTTCTGCTCCCCACTCTGTCTCTGGTGAACCCTCTCACTCTGTCACGTCTCTGGCCTACACCCCAGTTCATCTATGCATAAGTAAATAAATAAATCTTTTTTAAAAGGTCATTTAAAACTCTGTCCTCTGTATTTACATAGTGCTGGTAACAATGGTTTAGTCTTAGAAAGAAGAATGGACGAAGGAAATGAGGAAAGCCAGTGATGGCTGTTTGAGAACAGGATTCAGCATCAAGTAAGCTAGAATAACAATGGAACTCAGGAGTCCCTGAGAAATTTACCAAACTGGGAATCGAAGGTACTCTGGAGATACACACTTAATTTTTTCCTCTTCTTGCTAAACATAAATCTGAGTAGGTCATACGAACGTCTGTGTTCCTCAAGCTCATGAAACCCCATTCCATTGGCGCCCACCTGCCCGGCCACTGCCTTATCTTCATTTTTTTAAAAATTGAAATGTAATTGACATAACAACATCCTGTTAGTTTCAGGTATACAGCATAGTGATTCAATATTTGTGTAAATTGTACAATGACTGCCACAAGTCCAGTCAACATACTTTTTTTTTCTTGTGATGAGGACTTCAGCCTTATCTTCTTAGATTCTACATCACATTCCCCATTCTCTGGAGAAAGTAGAATATCACCTCCTTCCTTGAGCATGTCCCATTTGCCCCTGCTAACAATATCTTTGGTCTTGATTTTCCCTCTCTCTGTTTTATCTTCTCCACACCAACGAGAACTCCTTAAGTCTAACAAAAAGCAAGCCTGTTCTCATCCCTCCAAGTGCATGTGTTCTGGCCCTTTCCTGAGCCTGTGTGATACTTGGTACCTCTCTTAGAAGAACACATAGTAAATTGTCTTGAATTATGACTGTATGATTCTGTTTGTCACCCACACCCCTGAGTGGCTGTCTTTGGGCCCGGACATAGGACATAGCTGGTCTTGCTGTCCATCACAGACCTTCTTTCAGCTCCCTGCACACTGAAGGCTCTTAAATATCTATGGTGGGAGTAGAAGAAAGGAAGAGGAAAGGAAAGGAAGAGGAGGGGAGGGAGGGACAAAATGAAGGAAATACAGGAGGAAGGAAATGGGAAAGAAAGGGGCAGTCGTTTCTCCTCCATAGATCTGGTCATAGAGTACAAACCACCTGTTATCAATTCCCTCTCTTTTGCTATTCAGTTTTCCTTTTCACTCCCTGAAAGCAGCAGTTTTTGTCTCCATTTGCAATGCAGCATGGGTTTGGGAGATCACTGTTCTAAAGCTGATCTGCTGTTGCGAAATGCTTCAGCATCATTCCTGTAACAATGATATACTGATGACCTGCTCTATGCCATACAGAAGGCTAGGCTATGGAAATTCCAAAGAGACAGGCACTGGCTTCCTGGAGCTCAGCTAAAGCGTTCCTTCATTGAAATGAGCACACCCACTGACACAAGCAGCTTGCTCTGTGACTGTGTGATTATGGGCCCTGGAGGAGAACCCCGACAAGGGAAAGCAGCAGAGTCCAAAACCCCTCGAGACCCCTTGAATGCATTTACTCTGCACACTGTGGAGCTGGGAGCCTCTTGAGAACCATTCAGGAGTTCTGGCATGGTGAGAACAATTAGGGGCTTTAACAGGGGTATTCAAAAGCCAAGCACTGAGAGCCACCAGATTCATTTGTTACATTCAAATTTTCTCCCTTGGCCACATGAAGCTTTGTTTACACAAAATACCTGATACCATTCAAAGTGTCTCTGTTTTCCATTTTTTACTGCTGTGTTTAGCTCTCCTGGTTGTGTTCCTTCTGAACTAAAATTGGCGAAGAGGTTGGGGACAGCATGGTATCCGTAGCCTATGTCACGTCTTCAAAAAGGTATGTTATGTTAAGCACCTTCCTACCCAGTAAGACTGGAAGGCACTAAAATCTCCAAGTGGAATAAAAGTATGTCCTCCATAGTACCCTCTCCACCTAATCATCTAAAATGCAGTCTGTCGAAGTCATTTTTTCTGGCTCTGAAAAAAATGGCATGTTATCTCCAAATATCATTATTATATTATGAAGGGGGGAGCCTATTATTCCAGACTTTTCTCTTTTGCAGTCTAACAATGATTCATAGATTAAACATCTGCACACAATATATGTCTATCTTATCTATATACCTATATTCGCAGATGGATTTGTGTGATGGTAGCTTGGCAAACCTGATAAAATATTGTCCTCATTATTTCCAAATTGGTTCATTATCATCTGTGTAAGTAGAGTAACCTGGTTGCTGAAGAAATGAAAGATGACATTCCATCTCTTCAAAGTGGGATAAAATATGACTAAAAGATATTTTGATGAGACCTCTTGCTTGGGAAGCAAGACGGCAGCATGCACCCGAGATAATGCTGGCAGTCCTACGTGCCAGGGATGTGCAGAAAAGTCAGGAAGACAGAAGAGCAGTTTCCCATGGGTGGGCAGATACAGGCTAATGGGAAAGAGGACAGGACAGGAAAGGCAAGGAGACTCCAACTCTTCTCCCAACTCTCACAAATCTCTCCATCCAAAAAGGCAACTCCTTTGATCCGTATCCCATGACCAGATGGATTTGCTTTACATTTCATATGTAAGATTAACGGAATTCATGTACATATACGAGGTAAGCACTGTGTCTCCAGAATGCAATGATGTCAAGAACAGCGCAGTGTGTATAATGGAAAAATTAAGTCCACAGGTTCTGACTGAGGGTGTCATGTGAGTGATCTCAAGTCAATCAAGGGAGTAGGGTCCAAAGGATTAGATGCACTACAATTAGCCTCGACAAGACCAATTTCTGGGCCTCCCTGGTGGCACAGTGGTTAGCTGCGCTGCGCTGCGCTGCGTAGCTGTTGGCAGCAGCGACACGAGTTCGACGCCCAGCTGGGGAGATTCCCACATGGAGTGGCAGACCTCTCCTGCCTCGCCCGCTGCTCCCCTCAACAGTGTGTTTCCGTCGATCTGCCTGTTCTGCTCCCCACTCTGTCTCTGGTGAACCCTCTCACCGCCCCATGCCTCTGGCCTGTACCCCAGCTTGTATGCATAATAAAATAAATCTTAGGAAAAAAAGACCAATTTCTTTTTGTATGCAACACATTATTTAAAAAATAAATAATCTTATGCCAGGACATTGCTATGTGATCACTCAAATAGAGACTTGTATAGCAAGAAACAGGAATCGTGTCATGGGAGAGCCTATAAATTGTGAGATCTTGGAAACTTCATTTCATTCCTCTGATGCAGAATTTCCTTAGTTAAAATAATGTAACAGTGAATCCTTTACTCTTACAATGTGTATAATTTTATTAGATTTTTATGAGGCCACTGTAATCACCTCTGGTTCTACTTGTAATAATTCATTTTCACTTTGACTGCAATAAAAATAATATTTGTTCTTTTGTAATGTTGGAAATTTTAAGTTACAGCCTATATTTTTGTTGAATCTTAAAATTTGAATGTTAATTTGAATGAGTGTTGGAACTTTAAATGCATGTTCTTAGGAAATTAGGTACTCCAAGTTTCTAGATCCATAAAAGCAGTTCTTTGATCCATATAGCACTACCATATGTGTTTGCCTTTCATTTTGTATGTACGTTAAACTTAATGTGCCTATGGAAGACAAGTATTTTTGCTCTAGATATTTATTGGCCATTTATTTACCAGGGCTGCAGGATTTCCTCCGGGGGTCTAGAATCTACATATACACCAAAAATTCTGTGTAGATAAAGTATGTATTCTAAAGATGTAAGTAGATCCTGTTGTGACTATACAGAATCAAATTCACTTTAAAAGAATTAGTATGTTCATCATCATTTGTTTTTGTTATTATGCATTTTCTCAATCAGCTGATACTGCATGTACAACTATGATTAAGTGGTCTTCCAATTTTTTTTAATTAAAAAGGGGAACTTTAGATGAGAAAATGATAAAGATCTCTATACAAAGTCATAGCTGCATTACATGTAAACATTGATAGGGTAAGAACCTACAAATTAACTCACTTTGATCAGGCCACGGGAAAATAAACCACTATGAATAATTTTATGATTATTCATACAGTGATTTATTATAATTATAATTCACATAAAGTATAAGGTACATAATTTACAGATACATTGAAAGAGTGAAAGTCTATAATTACATGATCACAATTCAGTCCATTTCATTTTTCTGATGAGTCCAAACTCCACACACACAATTTCCTGACTCAGGAATTATTAAGACAAACAATCTAATTTTGCTCACAAATACATGTTCTTAGACATATAGCACTGCTATCAACAAAATAGCTAATTTAGTGCCATTAACTATCATGTGTATGTATGAACATAGTAACTCTAATGCACCCATTGAACAACTTGTGAATAATATTACCTTTAATATTATAATATGAAAACATAAAAAAAAGTAGATTCTCAGGAAAACAATATTAAATGCTTTGCTCTCTCCCTGAATTTGCTCGGCAATTTCAGATTGTGTGATAGGGAAGCAACACCAGGCCGGTCAGTAATCTTTTCTTTAAAGCTAAAAGCCTTAGGAGTCTTAGAGTTTTGGCACCTGAATATTGCTTCTACACAGGGGAACCAGAAAAGCATGTCAATTAAGGATCTTTCATTGTAAACCAATGGTCAGGGTAGGCAGCGAGCGTATGTCCACTGAGCCGTGTGGTTGGCCCATAATGGAATGCTGTCTGCAGTGTAAGATCCTCTAGGGTGGCATTCTCTGGGTGAAAATTAAAAGCATATCTGTAAGGTGATTAGCAGAATTTGTCAAATAAACAAGCCTGCCTATATCCTTGTCATATTCTTTCATAAATCTTCTAGAGCAAATCTAAAGCATTTCCATGAGATCCAAGGAATGTTCATTTTTGTAAATAATAGGAAACAGAGAAAATGCTCACTATTTATGGGCATCAGTGAAGTCAGATAACATGCATGATCAGATTCATCTGAAACAAAGAAATAGTGTGGGTCCTCAAAGTAAAAAGAAAACACTGGCAAGGGGTGTTGGAAAGGTAGAGGGCAAGGAGGGTTGCTCTGTAACAGGAAACTTCTTTGAGTCCATGTTTACTTTCTCTTATTTACAGGGTTAATTTTCCACTTTCCAATTATATCTTAACTAAAATAGAAAAATTTACTTTTTCATCTGATTATCCAGTCATTTAAGCACATATCTGGAAGGTCATCTCCCTAACTGTGCCCTTCTCATATCTGTAAATGTATTTACATTAAGATAGAAGAACATTAAAGAAACGCAGTGTTAGTGGTGACACATGGGGGATTGCCTCCCCCTAAAGAACGTTAGTAATTATTGCAACTAGCAAATACAAAAACTGAACTATTATCTCTATTCTTACGTCCTCTGTAACACTTAGTATCCACACCCATTATGCTTTTATTAACAAAGTGCTAGATGAGAATGGCTTCTTGGTCAGTTGACCCACTTTAAGCGGTAACATCAGGTTTGTGAACGTTTGTTTGTGTATTCTTGGCACAAAAGTCAGAAACACCTAAGTACTTGGGAATATTTTAAAATAAAGCAGTCAGCTTAAAACAATCACACACGGAACTCTTAGTTACTATTCTCTGTTATTCAAAAACAACTATTTTTTTTAGTTAATTAAGAAAACTATATTCCCATTTGAGTACTGCTAGAAAAAACTGAGTACTGAGTGAAAGCTGGCAACCAAAGCATTCACTTTGTCAGTTACTTGCTCACTGAACGATATTACCTACCAGCAAACTGTAACTGATACTAGGAAGTGCCTGTAAAGATTTACAATAAGGGCATGAGGAAAAAAATGCACTGTTAAATCCTTAAGACTTTGGGGAAACCCTTAATAATAATGATAATGATAATAATAATTCTTCCATAAATTTCTAAAGCATAGCATGATGGTGGTATTTAAACACATGCCTCGTTTCTTTAGCATAATATGTAAATATTCTACTTTTTAAAAATTACTATCTGGAACACTGAGCGGTAAGTGTGGGGTCAGAAGTCACAAGGGTAGTAACAGACAAACCTGAAATGTCACTCAGGCCCTGTGACTCAGCCCAGGATTCTAGGATACCTGCCTGTCTCAGAGAGCTGAGTCTTTTCAGATTCCTGAAACAACTAATGGAAACAGGATTGGAATTTAATAATAAAACTGCTGACACAGCCTTATCTATAGCTGCCCAAATGGTACTGTTATAATTATGCTTTATAACTTGAGCATATCCAGAAAACTTGCTACTTTTAAATCTTAACTAATCAACGCCTGGGTGCTGTGGTTGCCACAATTTATAGAGTAGTCTGATTTATAAAACACAATATTTGCCCAACACCAAAGATCGTATTTATTGTAAGACAATATATCCCAACACTTCAGTGTATAACAGACTAAAATATTCAGAAATATAAATCTTAAATGAATCCTAAAAGTTCAGTTGTTCTTAAAAATGTTTTTGATCTCTTAGGCATTTTAACAATGATATGATTTGTTCACATATATTACAAACAGATTAAAAATTGCTTTTATATTTTTCTCTAGTCTTAGGAATACCGTGATGACTTACCAGCTAAATCCCCTGACTTGGCTGAAGCAACTGGTAAGGAAACAAAATTAGGACTTTCCATGTTTATAAATGGCATTTCTCCTATTTTCCCCAGTATTACTTGGGCTCACAAAATGGAAATAAAAGACAAATAGATACTATATTTTAAATTATGCACTGCCTATATATTTGAAAGCTTTCCTATTAAGCTTAGCTTCTTATTGATTCGTAGGATAGTTAGGGGAAAATGGCATAACCTGCCTCGGTTACATAATCCTCTTCCAAAAGAAAGTAACAGGTTATAAAGTGCCATTAAAATGATTGAAACTGTCTTTCCTAACGAGAAGATATGCAGTCTTCAAGTAAAAGAAAAACAGTTACATTTGTATGCATGTTTCACGGTCAGTGTCTTTTTTTTAAGAGACTTATTTTCCTTTCTAGTATTAATTCCATCCACTCCTGAGCTCAGAAAACCTCTAGAATATGCCCTGTTTGGTAACATGCATATGGCTTATATCAGAAAACAACTAAGGAAGTTGTTTATAAAATATTAAAGTAAGGAGTGCAGAAGAAAACATTGAAGACTGTATTTCTGCTCTTAGTTGGAAACTAACAGCCTAGAAGCAGCCGTAGTGTTACCCTGACCCCTGAAGGAAGGAATCAGGAGTTAACTTCACATCCAATTTCCTACACAATATGAACACCAAAGCTCCAAATCCAGTGGCACAATATACCCATGTTTGGGCATGTCCTGCAGAAATAAGAAAGTCATCTGAAAAACCAGAGCTCAAAATTTAGGTCCGCCATACCACCATTCTGACTTGGGGTAAGCAAATCTTTTCAAAGTTGCTTGGTAGATGTTTAGATCCTGCCCCTGACTCTATAGGAAACACATAAGAATCACCTCATATCTATGAGAGAAGAGTCATTCTAGTCTTCTTTGTAAAATAAATGTAAAGTGAAATAAGAAATAGTACAACTAAGTGATAAGGTATTTTATTTTAATTCAACAGGGTTAGGATTTTGGCAGAGTTTTATTTGGGGGAAATATATAATCTTC
Organism: Scalopus aquaticus; assembly: GCA_004024925.1. Lineage (NCBI taxonomy): Eukaryota > Metazoa > Chordata > Mammalia > Eulipotyphla > Talpidae > Scalopus > Scalopus aquaticus. The sequence goes on along the minus strand of PVIJ01003373.1, from coordinate 53,269 downwards.
TGAGAGAAAAATAGATCCTCCTGCAGTACAAGGCCAAAAGGAGCTAATGTGTATTTTCTTTTTAAAAAATCACAGCCCCAAATAAAATATAAGGGAAAATGATATTTTATTCTGCAGTATTCCCTCCTTTGTAGAGTGAACACAGTACGTTCATCTCATGTCATGATAAAAGTCACAGGCAGCTGCAACATGTCTTTTAATCCATTTGGTAAGTAAAACTTGAAAATGGATTGCTCTTTATTTCTGGGATTTGTATTAATAATGAACCCAAGGCCATTTATTTTTTAATTTAACAGGATATCATTGCCTTTGAAGGTTTTAACTTCTCTTTTCCCAGAGGGTTAAAATGGCCCACAAAAAGGTTGTCGAGGCGAAGATAAAGGCACAAAACACTCGTTTCTGACACACTGTGGAAGCAATCATTTTTATGAGGGAACCACCAGACTGAAATCTGCATCATGCTCTACCAGGAAAAATGCCAGTGAGGACCCCAAGTAGTCATTCGTTCAGTCTTCATTTCCACAGATTTAACTTTCGACTTAGGTGGGGTCACAGATCTCAATCACAGGATACAGAACTATGACCTTGGCTGGACCCGTGAGCCCCAGTCACTCAGTGGGGCACTTGTGAAACATTGCGGACTCATTTTGACTTTCCACGGGTGTGGCTAAAATTGCTACTGCCCAGCCTAAGGCTTGCACAGTCTGCTGTCCCTCAGAAACTCACTGTGAGAAAACTCAGGCTAAATTCGCCACAGAGAGCAGGGTTTCCAGGACCCTCAGAGCTAATCTCTATCTGCCCTCCTCCTCCCCCTGTTAGCTGTTACAAGCCTTCAAAAGTTAACAGGATGATGGAGCCTCGCTCCATACAATCATTTCATCTCACTATCGTTGACTGAAGCTCGCTGATGTAATGAAGTTACATAATCACCGATTATGCACGACTTCCATCCATCTTCCTACATATCCACATATCTTCCCCCCTCCCCTTCAGATCAATCTACCAGGTAAAATTTATAACACATGTAAATGTTCCATTCTCTCATCATAGGTACTGAATATGGGACTTTAGCATTGCAGTACAGTGCACTGAACCACGTCATCAACATTGATTTTTTTCATCCCATTTCCCAGGCAGAATATTCTTAAGCATCCTTCCTGCTCTAGTCTCTAACTTTTTACCGAAAGGGTAAAATAGATGTAGCAGATAGGACACATCTTCAACTTAAGGTTAAGGGAAGTGTGTTATTGCCTGCATTTCCAAAGCTGGCTGCATTGCAATAAAAGGATGGTCTCTCCTTCCAGACCTTCGATTCCCCTGCACGTGGGTCGCAGCTTCAGCTATTTAGGGTATTGGGTACAAGATTTTATTAGTGAGCAATTGAACTTGAGAAAGAAAGCATTATGATGATATTTCAAATAACATGGCACTAGTCTCTATTTTGGTCCTCGTTTTCAGTTTTTTCTTTTTTTTTCTTTCCTTCACTCTGAACGATAAACCAGTGGATAAAAAAAGTAGTCCAGGGTGCTTAATAATCTCTGATAATCACAACCTGGAGAACAATTAACGATGATTATCACCTTAAAGTTTAAGAACTTGACAAGTGGAATGTCCCTGGTCCCATTGCGGCTGTGAAATGCAGCAGAATGCTGCACTGAGTTGAAAACATATTTCTTTTAATGAATAAAGAGTAGCTCGTTTCATTTTAAATAGGGCTCTTCAGTAAGTGTTCCTTTCACTGTTGCTACCCCTTCCAGAACACAGGAGGCACAAATATTGCATCCAAACAAAAGAGTGTCTACCCGGAATTAATTCAAGACACTCTTCCATATCGAAAATAATTGGAGTGGGGGGAGTGATGCTTTGATCTCTTTTTCAATTACACTCAAAATACAGACCCACTGACACACACACATGCACACGCACACGCACACCAACACACCCAACTGCAGTTATTCCATTCAGTGCCAATAACGGCCACATCACAGCCATCAATGCGATGCAGCAATCACCCAAGTCACCCATTCCCATTACAAACGCCCAAGTTCGCTCACGCCACTGATGGGTTTGCATATATAAAATGACCTTACCCACAACAGTCTTCCAAATTATTCTCCTCTGGCTATCAGTCGGTAAGGTAATCGCTGGTCATCACAATGCGTATTCAAGAAAATCCACGTTTTACTCCTGTGTTCTTTTTCTTGTTTTTGCTAGCAATTAATATCGTGAACAAGATACCCATTCACAAACGCCAAGTTCACCATAAAAGCAGATAATTCCATACAGCTCTTCCCTACAAGACTGCCTCCAGTTAGTTCTCAAAGTGCCCGATTGTTTGGTGAAGATACGATCCAGGTGCAGAGCAGGGGGGGGGGGAGGAAAGAAGACTAGGAGGGAAAAAAAAAGAAGAGGCAGATAGAAAAGGAGAGACTGAGAGAGGAGAGAGCAGAAAAAGAGGGAAGAAATTTTCTTAAAAAATAAAAAGAAGGAAGGAAAAAGGCCGATAAGTGAGGAAGTCTGTGAGCTCTATGACAAGAATCGGAGTCTTGCTTCCAAATCTTCTGTATATATGTAGCTCTTCAGATCCTCTTGGTCCCCAAGTAACATTTCCAGATCCGGGATGCAGCCATAAGAAAGAATCCTATGTATATTTCACAAGTATCCCGCAATAACAGATCCGACGGGGTTTTCCTTGTACAGTACTGCTATGTGAAAGCACACAACCCCTGCTGTTTGGGAAGGTGTCTCCTGGGTCCTAGCTCTCTTCAGCAGACCCCAAAAAGGATTTTTCAAAAAAGAGTAGGGGGGGGGGAAGCTTTGCGTTTGCCTTGAATGATGCTAATCCTGAGCGAAAACGACAAGCAAACCACGAATAGCATGAGCTCTTGATTAATAGCCACAATCCACTCAAAATATCCCAGGGAAGAAGGAGCGAAAACAAGAAAGAAACTGCAATGCATAAATGATTCCAGTGTTTCTACAAGATCGGTTCATTTGATTGAATGCATTCTCTGGTTTGCTGCAAGTCATAAAGAGGATAGTGTTACTGCCACCCAATGGATATTTTAGTACTAGCCAATCCACAGAACGCCACCGCTTTTCGAGTTTTAGTTTTCAGAAGACTGAAGAGGAAGGAGGGCAGCCTGGGAATCTTTGGAAAGGACCCTGAGAGACGTCGAATGACAGGAATCAGCCCTTCCAGAAAAAGTGGAGTGGCAAATTTGGATGCTTACCTAGACTTGCGTTAGCCACCTTAGACTTATGGTTCCATTTCTCTAGGAAGCAGAAAGGTACAGAGAGCAATGCCTAAACTGACATGCTCACAATAACCTCCTTTCATGTCTTTAGAGCAGATTTGTTACTGCGAGCAATCTCTCTCTGTCTGTCTCTCTCTCTTTCTCTCTTTCTCTCCCTCCCCCCCATTATCTGTATCACTTTAACAGGAATTTCAAAAGCCAGTGGGATTTGGGGGAGGTGCTATTCCAAACCTCTGGTAGCTGGGTGATAATCGTTTCTAAAGGGCAGTTTTGCAAAGTGCTCCAGTCTGTATTGATATGTAAACTGTGAGTCCTTCAGACCTTAACCCTCCGGGCAGCTGCTCCTTCTTTTGGGGGAGGAGCAAAATTTTCCCTGAGTGGTGAGACTTCCGCAAAGGGTGCTTGTAACCAACTGGGGGTGGGAGTAGGAGAGGAGGAGTTTGAAGAGAATCTTCGTTCCTAGCATCCTGTAGTTGACTTCCCTGCAGGATTCTGATAGGGAGTTGTGATGGGGGAAAAGGGACAAAGTGGGGACTGGTCAGATAAATTGGGGATTTGCTCAGTTTCAGATCCTTGCTCTTTATACAGCCTTGGGATAGTATAATACATGTGATTCTCTACTTCTCAAACTTAAATGTACACAGGATCCCCTGGGTGTCTTGCTACAATGCAGATTCTAATTCAGTGAGTCTGGAGTAAAACCTCATAGTCTACATATGTAATAAGCTGATTGATGGACCACGATAATGCTGTTGGTCAACGGCCCACACTTGGAGTAGCGAGACTCCAGGAAGTGTTGATAGCAAGACGGCAAGAGCACTATTAGGTTCTGAGGCGGAGTTGTCAATGCAGTTAAAAGACTGAAAAGTACTTTTCCAGTCACCACCCCTTTCTCTCTCCACTCTTCAACCTTTCCCATCTACTCCTGTAGTCCCCATTTTAGAAAACTTTATCCCCTACTACAAAGCTGTTTGCAGCTTTTGCAATGTAATGCTTAATAGCATAAACTAAAAATAGAACAATAAATAGGTAAAGCAGACTTGGCCCTAGAGAACTAATGTTTTCATTTAATTTAGGGGTTAAAACACAATTGCATGAAGGAAACACTTGTTAAAGTAATACAAGCTAGACTCAGTCTGGGCACAGGAGAGATTGAGTGAGAGAGACTGAAAAGAGAAACAAATCAGTGTTTTTAAGGAAGGAGCAGTATTTTGAACTTTCTAGTCCAAGCTGAGGGAAGACCTGGTTAAGTGTGGGCAAGGCTTACAAGGTTTCCTGCAGGTAACACCCAGATTTGCCTGCTAGGTGCTAGCACTTCTCCCTGCTCCTTTCCTGTCTACCCGAAGCCAGAGGAAACTGAGGGCCAGGATGAAGGGGAAATACAGTCCCATCCTCTCCTAGCTCTCCATCCCCATTTCCAACACCTTCTATCACATCCTTTGCTGACCAATTAGATGAGGAAGGAGACTTCAAGCAGACTGCGAGGCCCACAGAGAGCACATTTAATTGCTTCAAGCAAACTTTAGAAGTCAAAGTTCTGAACTGTAGACTCCAATCCTAAATTTGAGTCCAATTTCTCCTCCTAAGTGGCTGATAATTACCTGAGGGAATCATTTCAAAGTCTCCTGGCCTCAGTTTTCTTGCCTATAAAATGACAGGCTGAAAACAAACGGGTTACCAAAATCCACTCCAGCTCCATGCGGTAGAGACAAAAAATCAAGTCTGTTTGCACCAGTTCTAATTATTACCTTGATGTGAGCTGCAGAGAGTATCCAGAAGCTTTGAAGAGTGTGTTAAAGATACAGGTGAACATTTGACCATTTCAAAAGTATTTTAAGAGATGCTTTAAAGCACTTTCTCTGCACATCCAGGAAGGGAAGTGTTTGTTTGAATTTGAGGTGAAGCATTGTCTATTCCTGGATCTTACAGAGCCGACTGTGGGCCTCGCTGTTTGTTGCCATGGGATCCTCTTTGTGTGAACTGTCTTGGACTGTGTGGGAACATTTTCCTCTTGCCTCCCTTCAGTTCTTTCTCTAACTCTTCTGAAGATATGTGTCAGAACAAAATGTAGCTGCATTATTGCCAATTAAGACTAACAGCAGCTGCAAGGTGCATCTAATTAAGAATTTTAATTACTTCACCAAATTCTCATTTGCAGATGTTTAGAGCATTAAACAGTGTATTGTGATTTTATTTTAAAATCTGAATAGAAATGACCTCTCTTCAAAGGGGGCTATAAAACTACACAACGCAATGATGGGTTTGTAAAAGAGAGGCTTTAGCAGGGGAAGTAGAGACCTTGGCATTTTATGAGAATAAATGACATTACATTCAGGATGAAAAAATAGTGTGCATAAACATAACTGTGTTTTATTTTACTGAATAAAAAGAAAAGTAAGCCTCAAAATACTGCAAAAATTAATAATTTCCCAAATAAGGAGACTATTTGCTTGTTACATAGTTCTCATACATTCTGTTCTTTTTTTCCCCCAGTAATGGGATGGTTAACAGTAAGTTTGGTACTGCAGTATGGGGAATGTAGGCTGTAATCCAAAGCATTATGGGGTTTGTAGTAAAAACTAGCTGCAGACCAATTCCATGCTTCTAGCTTTTCTCAGTTGAGGAACTGCTGTTTTATTTTCTAATAAAAAAGAATGTCAAGATATTTTCAAGAAGAAATTCATTTTAATGAAACAAAGCGGTATAACCAGGACTATGAAATTAGAGTTTAGCCACAATAATATTCTGACTGAGGAGATGAAGAATACAATAACATCTACTTTATAAGCCACAGCTAACCTGCGCGAGCTATTTTCTAACATTATTATCCGTTAGCTAAGGCGTCAGGAATCGCTTTCATTGTTTTAGTGGTTAAAAAAAAAAGTGAGCAAATGCCAGGTTTTGTATTTATGAAACAGAATTGTGAACCTAGGAAATGAAGTCAAATTTGTATTAATTCTTCCTTTAACTATTGGTAGCCTACATTTAATTTTCCGCATTTCGCATCATTCCTCAGCTAAGGGAGCTGTATGGTTTTATTTAAACTACCTTTTTAGATGTTTTGTTATACAAATAATACTCTGAATATTCAGACTAGTGCCTCTTTTAATGAAATCCTTAAGGCTAAACTATTTGGAAAATATGTCTAGAGTGGTATATATCATTCCGTTGAAATTTAATTAATTATGGAAATGTATAAATTAAGGGCTTATAATTCAGTTCATCTTTTGTATGCAGATGATTCTGTGTAGATAAATACATAATTTATAGCAGTTTTGATTTACCAATGTTAGCAATTTATTTCAAAGTTCATTAAGCATTTTCTGTATGATGTAAATTCAAAGTGTAGCTCCCCAGCAATAGTCAATGAAATCAGCCCCCCCCTTTTATTATAAAGGCTAAAATATGTCTCTTCAGAGTCTCTTCCATCTATAAAAGTACCCATTATCATGCTAAGTGACTTGGAAAGTATTTTATACCTAAGGTTGCTTACTTTTCTCTTTCTCTCCTTAAAGAAGCCTCCATCCACAAAAAGCAACGCTAAAGCAAACTATTATTACAGACATGAATAAATGCAAAATCAAGCACCTTTCGTTTTCAGGCCTTTAGCTGGCAACATTCATTTGAACCCACCACCACATATTCTCAAATGATGTACAGACAAAGACTTGAACATTTCAGCAAAATTCTACCATAAAGTTCAGAAATAATAAAAGAGTGCTATGAAAAAGCAAACAGCAACAGGAAAGAAAAATGCCATGCCTGCTTTTCTTTCAGATTTCCAAGTTTTGAATCATAAAAATATACAAATATATATCTTCTTGAATGCAGTTTACATTATTGTTCATACTGTGAATATTTCTTTTATGGTCATAAAAATAAAAGCAATGTCCCAAATGAAACACTATGTACATAAGCGATGCAAATGCATCCCTGGTGGAAAGCCGGCTGGCTGCTGGTGGGAGGGTATATTTATACAGTGCCTTTCATTTGGAAGGTTCCCAAAATGATTTGCAAACTGTATATAGAGGAATTGCTCACCATGGAAATTCACCCACTTCCAGGAGAGAATGCAGAAGTCATTCCATGCTGACAACTAGTTTAAATAAAACCCCAGAACAAGACTTCAGGTGGGTAAAATTGCACTGATTCAGGAAATGGGCATTGAAAGCCCACTGAGTGCAAGGCACAGTTCAAGGCACTGAGGATCTCACTGTGGATAAATCTAGTTGTTTCCTATTCTCCTAAAGCTTAAGCTTTATCTAAATCTTTATTAAAACCCACAACTCTGGGTTTAAAAACCCTATTTCTTCCTGGATTTGTGATCGCAGCCCATGGTTCTACTGAAATTTGACCACTTGCTACTCTGTGCATGGATTTGTATCAGGCTTTAGGATACCCAGGATGTAATTATATCGGGCAAATGGGGCTTCAAAATTGGCCAAAGGCACTGCCCCAATTGCTTACCAGTCACTACCTGGGTTCTGCACCCGCATGCACAATTGCAAGACTACTCAGGCTTAGGGGACAATAACAATGGGATTTATTTAACAAACAGGGAAAAACAAAGAATTACTGAAGTCAAAATATGGCTGGTTAACTTACTTAAAGCAATGACCAGTCCTTTAAGTCCCAAAGAAATGATAACGAAGGTTGCTTTAAGTAAGGTAAACCACCATATTCTGGCCTCAATAACTCTTTGTTTTTCCCTGTTTGTTAAATAAATCCCATTGTTATTGTTCCCTAAGCCTGAGTAGTCTTGCAGTTGTGCATGCGGGTGCAGAACCCAGGTAGTGACTGGTAAGCAATTGGGGCACTGCCCTTGGGAATTTTGAAGCCCCTTTTTGTCTGTATCAGTATGACCTGAGGCAATGCATTCTACTTCAAATTGACCACTTACAAAAAGTAGCTTCAGATGTTGTGCTTGAAACAGGTAACAATTATTGCACTGAATGATTGGAATTGGAAGAGGTAAGGCTGAATTAAAAGTCTTTCGAATTTGGGAAATGAAATGACACTGCTATGTCTACATGGAAGACCGCTTCCACTGAAATGATTCAGGGTTCTTCATGGTAATTAAGGCATATAAAATAGTTTAGTGAAGGAAGAGCGCAGTGTGAGCTAATGTTTCAGAGCAGAAAATGTGGAATCAAATACCAGTGTCTCCTAAATTTGCTAGAGTTAGAATCTTTTTCAAGTGGAAATTCAACAGGAAACTGGGTAAAGCAGACAATGTCAAAGTTCAGCCCCCACCCCCTCAGGTGCTGGCTGTGTGAGCTGACAGTGCCACGCCTTTCTCTGCTCTCGCCCTGAGGTTATGCCCTGATCCTCTTTAAGTGCTGAGCTTAAGGTCTTGCTTGTGTTGGGAGCAGGAAGTGCCTGGGGTGTACAACGCCCCCCACCCCAGCTAGTGATTGACAGATAGAGTGTGAACCCCTTCCTTTTTTGACTATGGTTTGGAAAACGTCTGAGATATAATTTATACTCCAGAAGTTTCATGTGGAATCAGACCTGTGCTGGCACTTTGCCGGTAATCACACCCTTGGTCGGTGTCTGAGAACCTAAGATAAACGCTAACAAGAAATAATCATAGTGAACCCACCTCTAGCTTTTAAATAGTCCACCTGTATACACGGAAACGGATTGTTCATTTATCTGTTTGTCATTTAGCCATTACACAGTATGTGCAGACAGTGCTAACCTTTGGGCTCCAGGGGTGCAAGGCCCAATCCCTGTGCTTAAGGAACTCGAGTCTGTAGTCAGGACACACACAAACAACACATGTGGTGTGTGGTGTGAAGAGTACTTACTGTTAGAGAGTTGAATTCAGCCTAAAAAAAATCAGGGAATACTAAACAGAGACCATTTCAGTGACCTTCAGGAGTGAGCAAAACGAAAAAAATCACAAAATGAGTTGAGACGAGGAATAAAGAGTAACATCTGGGACACCAGTTTTCTTCTGCCTAGAATGAAATGGCATTTGGTCCTTGTAGTAGAAATCAAAAGTGCTTAAAATCGTAGAATCAGAGTTTGAAGGGGGCTCTAGAGATAACCTTGAATAATCTCTTTATTTTCGTCAGAGAAAATAGTCTCCCTGGGCCGAATGACATGGTTATTTAAGCTCACAATGCTAGGAAGTGGTAGTTCTCCTCTGGCATGACTCAGCCATATTGCTGTCGGCCTTCTCTTTAAAAAAGATAAATCGAGGACATAGTAAAGGTATCTGATGTAATAATCAGATAGCTAGCCTATCACTCTATGGCCTTGAGAAAATTCCTTACTTTCTTTGAGTCTCAAAGGCCTCCTATTAAAAATGGCATTGATAGGCTAACCTTCTCCAGGGGATATTGTAGCTTGTGCACCTAGCAGAGTGCCCCGACAAGGTAATTGTCTGAGAAAAGCATGCTTTGTTTAATTTTAGCTTTTAATTTGTTTTCTTTCCTAATCAGAATATTATAGTTATGTAAATGGAGACTAAGATGTTTTAATTTTTGTGTTTTGTTTTTGTTATACTAGCTATAGAGTTGAAGGGAATCAGACATTTAGGTAAAATAGCTTGCCTTTTCTTTCCCTCCCTCCCTCCTTACCTTGTTTTCTTTTCTAAAATACACTGTTGTTTTTGGTTAGGACTGACCCTGTCTGACTAAAACTCACAGGAATTACCCATAGATTTTCTCAGGACTAGTTCAACTTTGTTCACTGCAAACCAAGTAGGTTAGTCTGGTTGTTCTAACCAGCTAGTTATTATCATAATGAACAAAGTATTGATACACACATTTGCCAGTTGAAGAAGTTTGTTTTACACACATTGCAAAAGGGGATAACCAAATGGCAAATAAATATATGAAAAGGTGACTTCATTAGACATAACTGAGATGTAAATTTAAAACACAATACACTGTCATAACTCATTCACCAGAATGTTTAAATTGAAATATTCGACAATAGAAAAATACGGACAAAGCGTTGGAGCAACTGCAACTCCCTACTACTCAGTGAAAATAAAAATTGCTTCAATAATTTGCAAATTTTCAGCATTGCCTATTAATTTGAAACATATATATATAAACTATGCTGTCATCAACTCCATTCCCAGGTATATACCCGACAGAAATTCAAAACATATTTTCACCAGAAACATGTATTAGAAAGTTTACAACAACTTTATTAAAAAAAAGTTCCAAACAGGAAACGACCCAAATCTCAACGGTAGAATGGATGAATACGTATTGCAGGCTACCACTCCGGAATGAGCGCTAACAACCTACAGCTATTTGATTGATTGATTCACTGATGTATTGATTGATTGGTTTAAGATTTATTTTATTAATTTATGCATACAAGAGCTGGGGTGTAAGCCAGAGGCGTGGGGGGTGAGAGGATTTACCAGAGACAGAGTGGGGAGCAGAACAGGCAGATTGACTGAGATGCACTGCTGAGGGGAGCAGTGGGCAAGACAGGAGAGGTCTGCTGCCCCATGTGGGAAGCTCCCTGGCTGTGGATGGAACTCCTGCTGCAGTGGCTGGTGATAGCTTCATAGTGCTGAGACTTAACCCCTTGTGCCACCAGAGAGGCTGTGCTATTCAATTTATTTGAAGCTTATAAGCATGAAATTGAGCAAAGGAAGCCAGATATAAGAGCACATCCTGTAAAATTGTATGTAGAGAGAGGATAAAATTAATCTACACTGTAAAACATCAGGATAGTAATTGCCCTTGGTGAGAGTAGTGACTACCCAGTTACATAAGGGGTGCTTTGGGGGTACTGGTGCTGTCTGTTTCTTGTTTTATCCTGATGCTGGTTGCTTGGGGGGAATTCATTCTATGAGAACCCACTGAGCTATATGTGTATAAAGTGTGCACTCTTGTGGATATTCCATACTTCAATAAACAATTTTTTTAAAAAAGAAGTTCATCTTAAAACTAGAAGAACAAAAGTCAACCCCCATATCATTGATACATTATAAAAATAATCAATGAAAATTAATAAATTGTTGACAGATATATATGAAAGTCAAATATTAAAATGTGGGGGTCTTCCTGTGAAACAGATATGACAAGGTAGAGTTTGTTTATTTTAAAAGGTGTTTTCAGGAAATAAATGGGGTTCTCTTTTTGAAACATAATTTAGGATAATTTAAGGTAGCTTAGAAACTAGATAATTAAGATAATCATCTCTTTGACTTTTTAGTGTTAATCAAAGCTTTGTTCAATTCTTTAGTGAAATGATAATAGCTAGCACTTACTATTTATTATGTGTCTGGCACTGTTGGAGGCAGTTTATAGGTGCTAATTCATTTAATCCCCAAAAGAAACAGATACTATTTTACAGATGAGGAAACCAAGGCACACAGACTATTAATAGCACACTCAATATCTAATAGTGACCAAGTTGGAAATTGTATTTTCTTTTATTCAACCCCCAATTGTACCTTCTTGTAATCACTACCCTTCCACTCCTAAATTTGATTACTTTCACTGTTACCGTTAGCTAAAATCATCACTTTTCCATTTCCTTTGTATGTTGCCTTTATTGGCGCACTATTCCTGATATGGCAAACTGTAAGCTAAAGAGTTAATACCAGGTCAGCAAAAATTTGGAGTGCACTTTTTTTTATTTTTTATTTATTGTTTTATTTTACCAGCAGAGCATGTTATTGGTTCTGTGTATCACTCCGCTCAGTTTATCCTTATCTTACAGGAGAGCTGAGTGAATGATTATGTTTCTTTTGAATGAAGAGAAAAATGATGAAATCACACCTGTTAATATGTCAACTTGCTAAACACTTCAGAATAGCAAGGGGTAGGATGTGTTAACACTATGTAAATACCAGTATTTTAACAGTGGGATATCCATAGAATGCGGAGGTTCCAGTTTCCTTGCTTTATATTATCTTTCAGGGCCCCCCCCCCACCTTTGACACCTGCCTGATTGGACCATTTTCAATTCTAAGTGGCTGATTGGACCACTTTAAGACCAAATGGCCCATTCTGGCACCGAATAATTAATGAGCTGATGAACACGACTGATTCATTTAGCTCGTGCCTCACTGGTCCATTCTGTGATCCAGGTGCCAAATATTAGGCCAGCGCTGGGTTTACAGGTAGCTGTAGTGCAGCAGGGCAGGCTGGGTGCAGCCAGCAGTTAATTCCCACGCAGGCTCCTTGCTCAAAACCTGGCTGGCGCCCGCGGGCAAACGCAGCCACTTTGGCGCAGGCGCAGAGAAACCCCAATTTTCCCAAGGGCTCTGGCTGCTTAGGCCGCGGGTGGGAAAAATACCGGTCTTGCCCTGCAGTCCATACTGCAGGCCCCCTTGAGTATGACCTTCTGAACTAGTTTTTACACCAAGAAAAACAACCGTACAGGAGGCCAAAAAGGTATTATATTGTGTGTATGTGAGAGGTGGGGGGTTGGGGGTGGTCGGGTGTATGTTTTTAGGGGCTATTAGAAGAATACTAGAATATACTACAATAAGATGATAGTGCAGCCGGTAATAGGCGTGGCAGAACATAATAGCACCATATAGGGAATAACTAAAACTACAAATTGAATATTGAGTATCATTATAATAAAGATCTCCATTGATAGAGACGATGCTATGTGTTTACCGAACTTTGCAATTTCTTTTTTAGCACTGAAAACTTCCGTTTCTCAGAACTTTGGCATCTAAGTTGGACCACTGGATTGCAGAGTTACCTTGCAGTCATCTTCATAGCTTGATCCTTAAAGTCTCCAGAAAGGTCATCTACGTCTGTCTTTATTCTTCCTTTTTCCTTCTTGATAGGCACGGCATGAAGGAAAGGGCTTCAAGATGGTGGAGTCATGTAGTGGGAGGATCCAGGCGCCCGGTCATTTCTGAGAGAAGAGCTGCCCAACCAGAAGCTTCGACCTTCGACTTAGTGTGAGTAAAAAAAAAAAAATTTACTGTAGTACGCCCCAGAGATTTCAGGTATATTTGTTAGTGCTGAGGAGCTACTCTATCCTGATTTCTAGCCTCTGACCTGTTCGAAGGCAAGGGAGAAAAGGTTTTCTTCATCTCAGCTGTACACAATTGTGTTGATAATTATTGGTTAACAGCCATTTTTATTGGCTTTGGTACTTGTTTAGTGACTTTTCATGGATTGTAAATGTTCGAGAAAGCACCATCCAACACAAAAGCAAGTATCCTGGTAATAACCTATATCAAACACATAGCTTGATAACCCTGTCTACCCTCCAGCTACCTCAGAGCACTTCAGGAGACCATGATCCCGAATTCCTTCCATTTCTGTTTATAGGTTTTTTTTTTCCTGTTTGTTTCCATAGGTATCCCTGAAGTATACTGATTTTAAATTTGAATTATATTAACTTTATCAAAGGATATCGGTTTCAGTTCTGGATAAAGTGCAGTAAGCATACTTTACTCTTTCCCTTCCTCTCAACAACTTGAAAACCTTGACAGAATCCATGGAGCAATTATTTGAAAACCCAGAAAAAGAAATAGTAGTAGGCAGATAAGGAATGAACACCAGAATTTGAAGTCAAACTGAATCTGTATTGAGGTTCCTATCTTTTCCTCTATATCTCCTAGCCTGAAGTTGACATCACCAATAATAACAGAATTGATCCCAGTCAGAGTGCAGAAATCTTCCCCTAATTTTCTCCCCCTTTCTTCAAGCTCTTGTTCCCCAATTTCCAGGCATAAATGGGAAAATAAAGGGGTTAACTAGAGTTTCAGAACTTTGGACCCTATTGTGGACCTATTGCATTAGAAACCACATCTAAACAAGAATTCTAGATGTTTAAATGCATGCTAAATTTAGAGTCACTAAATTAGGCTTTTTAAGTAATGGGTTATCATGGATGTAATTCCCTTTTTTCTTTCATCTTTAATGTTTTTTAAACAACCATTACTAAGGCATTTATTTAGTAACCTTTACTTGATGTATTTCCTGCAACTTCTCCAGATTTGTCTTTTTTTTAAAGCACTTATCTAAATGTTTTAAATTTGCTGTTGTGTAGCAAACCTTTTGAAATATTATATGCCTGGGAATAATTTTTATCATGTTCTCTTATTTAAATGACATCTTGTTAGGTATAAAATACCATACTCCAAGTTATATTCCTTCAGTACTTTGAGAACACTCATTTACATCCAGTGTTGATGACAGACCTGACATTGGGGGTTTCCCTGGTGGCCTAGGGGTTAAGTCTCAGTGCTATCACCTCCACGACCTGAGTTCCATCTCCGTCGAGGGAGCTGACCCGTGTGGCGCAGCAGACCACTCCTGTCTCGTGGCTCCCCTCAGCAGTATTTTTCAGTAGATCTGCCTGCTCTGCTCCCCACTGTCTCTGGTGAATCCTCTCACTCTCCCCTCTAAAACTCTGGCCTATGCCCCAGTTTTTCTATACAAAAATAAACAAAAAAGGGCCTCCCTGGTGGCTTAGCGGTTAAGCACTGCGCTATGCAGCTGTCGGCAGTGGCGACGCGAGTTCAATGCCCGGCCAGGGAGATTCCCACATGGTGTGGCAGACCTCTCCTGCCTCGCCCACTGCTCCCCTCAGCAGTGTATTTCCGTCTCTCTGCCTGTTCTGCTCCCCTCTCTGTCTCTGGTGAACCCTCTCACTGCCCCACACCTCTGGCCTGTACCCCAGCTTGTATGCATAAATAAAATTTAAAAAATCTTTTAAAAAATAAGAAGAAAAGGGCCTCCCCGGTGGCGCAGCGGTTAAGCGCTGCGCTGTGGAGCTGTCGGCAGCGGCGACGCGAGTTCGACGCCCGGCCAGGGAGAATCCCACATGGCGTGGCAGACCTCTCCTGCCTTGCCCGCTGCTCCCCTCAGCAGTGTATTTCTGCTCTGCCTGTTCTACTACCTGCTCTGTCTCTGGTGAACCCTCTCGCCGCCCCGTGCCTCTAGCCTGTACCCCAACTTGTATATATAAAAAAAAAAATAAGAAGAAAAATCTGACATCGATTGGGTTCTTCTTCCTTTGTATGGTATCTGATTTTTTTCCTCTCTGTGTTTAGAATTTTGTTTTTTGTCTTTGTTTTCTTAAATTTCATTATAATCTTTCCAGGTATGGTTTTTAAAAAGAAAAATATCTTTTGTACATTCTGGGCCTTTTCAGTCTAAAGTCTTTAAAAATGTTTAGTTCATTTTTTGTGTCTTCAAATATTTTTCTACTCTTCATTGTTTTCTCTCTTTTCTGAGTCCTGTTATTTTGGGTGTTAGCACTTCAATGTGCATCTTCATTTTTCTTCACTTGTCTTTTAGAGTCTCCTTTCCTATCTGTTTAACTTCCAGAAGATTTCCTCAATATGGTCTTCAAATTCAGCAATTTATTACTCAGTTCAATATTCTCTGTATCCCGTTATCAATTACAACCATTTTTTTTTACAAACAATGTTTTACAATAATTTTAAATTCTTCCTTTGTTCCTCCCTGGAGCAGCTCTTTGGGTAGCCAGTAGGAGTTCCCCTTCCCGTCTTCCTGAAACAGAAAGCTAGTAAGAGGAAAGTGCTTACTGGCCCCTCTTCTCTCTCCATACCTTCTTAGCTCTTTCCACCTTACTTTGCCTAAAAATCCCAATGAATAACTTTCTTTAAAAAGTCTTAAAAATTAAAAAATAAGTAAACAAAAAATAAGAAAGTCTTATCTAGAAACTCTTTATCTCCGCTCCTGACCTAAACTGTCATTATAGCTTATACTGATATATTCCAAAACACCTTAAAGTGACCTGTGAAATTAAGGCCAGTTTACTTAAGATCTCTGACTTTTGGGAGAAAAAAAATTAAATCATTAACAGAAACTGAGAATTTATGACTCTATCAAATTCCTAGGTAGGAATTCCTCTCCTCCCCCAGAGCAAGCCCACCCCTTCACTTTTCCGAAAGTGATTCTGTAACTTGCTTTTTATTTTTATTTATTTTTTAAAATATTTATTTATTTGTGCATACAAGGACAGAGGTGTAGAGTGGTGAGAGGATTCACCAGACACAGAGTGGGGAGCAGAACAGGAGGATTACTGAAGTACACTGCAGAGGGGAGCAGTGGGTGAGGCAGGAGAGGTCTGCTGTGCCATATGGGAAGCTCCCTGGCCAGGGATCGAACTCATGCTGCAGTAGCTGTGGATAGCTTCATAGTGTTGAGACTTAACCCGTTGCGCCACCAGGGAGGCCCTGCAGCTTGCTTTTTAAAAATCTGATCTTTTCCTTACCTCTAGAAATATTTGCAGCCTGTGCAAATGATCATTCCCCCACTTCCGGTCATCTAAGAGGAAACATTTCTGACCGCCTTTCCTTTTGGGTACTCGCCAGCTTCTCTCACCCTGGCTGTTGATCACTTAGACTTCAGATAATTATTTCAGATAAAGAAGTTCTTGTGCCAAAAGAAGTATCTAGGGCCTCCCTGGTGGCGCAGCGGTTGAGCGCTGCATTGTGGAGCTGTCTGCAGCTGTGCGATGCGAGTTCGATGCCCGGCCGGGAAGATTCCCACATGGTGCAGCAGACCTCTCCTGCCTTGCCCGCTGCTGCCCTCAGCAGTGTATTTCTGATCTGCCTGTTCTGCTCCCCACTCTGTCTCTGGTGGACCCTCTCGCCGCCCCACGCCTCTGGCCTGTACCCCAGCTTGTATGTATAAATAAAAAAATCTTTAAAAAAAAAGTATCTAGAACATTGTCCCTTTACTGACCCCAGGGCCTCCTGTTGGAGAAGCATAGTGTAAGCCCCTGTAACTGGGGATTGGGCAAAACACCTTGGTTTAAGCAATGTAGTGTACAACTTGATTTTCAAAATATTTTCTCAAGGTAAACTGTTCCAATAATGTTTGAGATGACCAGTTCCCTCCTCCCAATTAAAAAGCAAGAACTTCCCCCTTATATCTTACATTGCTAAGAGCTTAAACATTTCCCCAAATCTTCCAGCAATAGAATCTATTTTTAACTTAATCGCTTTATGGTACATTGGCTTATCATGCATTATTTGTTAATACCATCTGTATTAAATTCTAACTATTTAAATTAGCACTAAAATATGAGCAAGAACTGCTCCCATTTTAACACAGTTTCAAGTAGACAGAGGATTATTTAATTGGGTACATTGAAGTTTGTTGAGTACTTTTTATTCTACTTTTATGTAAGCTTACAAAGTTTTATAATTTTTCAAAAACTTAAAATCGTCTTTAACTATTTAAAATTTACTAGAAGTTTCTGTAACCTGGCCATGCACTTTTAGCATAAAGTTAACTATAGGTTGAATTGTTTCTTTTTTATTTTATGTATAAAGCATCTGTTTGTACCAACTGTTAGCTTTTTTCCCCATCATGTAGAAGCAGTCAGCAGTTTCCTAGAAAGGGAAGAATGACTGCCTAGCCAAGCTGAAATTACAGGGCTGATTGACAAATGTGAAAGAGTAAGCGTATAGGAGTAGTAGAGACAAATGAATTAGAACAGATGAATCAGTGAAGGAAGGCAAGCAGGGTGAAGATCCAAGAGGAATGGACGAGTCCGCAATAAAAGCAAAGGGGCAAGAATTCTGATTAAAAGCACTTGACAAAATGAATGATCTTCCTTGAAAATTCCCCTTCCATTGCATTGGGAGAACTATCTCCAGTTAATATACTCGGGTTCTCTTTTTATATATACTTGTGTTCTCTCTTTACAGCACCACACGTGGACAGATAGCACTCATGCTCAGCTGTAGCAACTTGGCCATGGATCCAAGTCTGAAATTGCAGATTTTCCTACCTCACTTCCTTAATTATTAATATTATACAAGTATGAATCTTATTCTCTCCAGATATTTGGAAATAATTTTTCCCCTATGTGGGCTATATAATCTTTTGAGACTTGCTTTAAGTGTATAATTGTCATGAAAATATTCAACATGTAGAGGAAATATATATTTTGTGGCTGAGTGCATGGGGTCTGCAGTCAGATTCCCTTGGTTGAAATATCAGCTGTGGTTTGTGCAGCTGTATGGCTATTTGTGTCAGTTTCCTCGTCTACAAAATGGAGATAATAGAAAATCCCTCCTCTGTGAGTTTGACATTTTTAGCTTCCACATGTAAGTGAAATTATATGGTATTTGTCTTTTTTGTGTCTGACTTATTTCACATAGCATAATGTCCTCCAGTTTTATCCATGTTGTCACAAATGGCAAAATTTTCATCTTTTTTATAGCAGAATAATATTCTATCATGTGTTTTTTTTTTAATCCATCTTCCATCAAGAGACACTTAGGTTGTTTTCATAACGTGGCTACTGTGAATAATATTGTAATGACCGTGGAAATGCAGATAGCTCTTCAGATACTTATTTCCTTTGGATAAATAGCCAAAAGTGGAATTACTAGATTATATGGTGGTTCTACTTTTCATTGCATACTGTTTTCTGTAGTGGTTGCACCATTTTACATTCCCACCAACAGTGTCAAGGGTTTCCTTTTCACCGTGTCCTTGCCAACATGTGTTATCACTTGTCTTTTTGATAGTAGTGACGCTAACGTGCATGCAGTAATAGTTCATTATGGTTTGATTTGTATTTCTCTGATGACTTGGTGACTGTAGTTAATAATGTCATATTGTATACTTGAAATTTGCTAAGAGGGTAGATCTTAAGTGCTCTTGCCACATGCAAAATATAGTAGCTACGTGAGGTGATGAATGTGTTAATTAGCTTGATAATGGTAATCACTTCACAGTATATGCATATATCAAATTATCATGTTATGCACCTTAAATATATACACTTTTTATTTGTCAATTATACCTTAATAAAGCAGGGCAAATTCAAAAAAAATATGCCTCATTGAGCTGTTGGGATGATCAAATGTGAAACATTTAGCACAGTAGCTGGCATGAATTTCAGCACATAGTAAATGTTTAATATTCAAGATGAAATTTAAAATATGCATTCTTGCTTGTAAATAGGAAAGTTCTCTCTGGGAAATACAAGAAAGATGAGATTGGTTGCATGGGGAGAGAAGCTAGGTGGCTAGAGTAAGAATGCAGAAGGGAGATATTTACCACTGTAGAGTTTTTTTTAAAGATTTATTTATTTATACATACAAGCTGGGGTACAGGCCAGAGGCGTGGGACAGCGAGAGGGTTCACCAGAGACAGAGTGGGGAGCAGAACAGGCAGATCAGAAATACACTGCTGAGGGGAGCAGCGGGCGAGGCAGGAGAGGTCTGCCACACCATGTGGAATTCTCCCTGGCTGGGCGTCGAACTCGCATCGCGCGCTGCTGACAGCTCCACAGCGCGGCGCTCAACCGCTGCACCACCAGGGAGGCCCCACCACTGTAGAGTTTTTTATAATTTAGCAATTTTAAACCATGTAAATGCACGGCACATGCAATGAAGCATTAAATAAATCAAGATAAAAAGGCATTCTGCTTCATGTCAACTTATTATAGCTTTTGCAAGCTATACTTGGAGGTTTCTTATGGCATTTTGTTAGGATTTGGTGACATTTGCTCGTAAACCCATCAACAAACCTTTATTAGAAGCCCAGTAAGTTCTAGCCATATTGTGAATAAGGCATGGTCACCTCTCGAGCACTATGCAGTCTACTTATAAAGATGAAATCTTGCCAAGCAAAAGGGTCAATACCAGCAAGACTTTAATTTTGCACTAAACTGTAAGGAATGTAGCCACAGGCTTCAAGGCTCAGGGATCACAGAGGACTGGTGTATACCACAGCAAGTCTGGTGAGGGACAGGGGTAGATGGTGTTAGACAGAGGCATTTTCTGATGAGAAATAGCAGATGAGATGTTAGAAGGCCAGTGAAGGAAACCTTACGTTACTAGGTGAAACTTGTCTCCAGCCCAGTTTTCCTGCTAAAAATATAATCATAATGAAAGGAAGAAAAGCAGAAGAAACTGGCAAGTAACTTTGCTTGTCTCCTTTACTTTCTTTTATCTCCAGGATCCATTCAGGATGCCTGGAGGTGTTTAGCCATCACATCAGTCACTCTTATTTTTTTTAAAGATTTACTTATTTACGCATGCAAGAACGGGGGTGTAGGTGTGTGTGTGTGGGGGGGGGGTGAGAGGATTCACCAGAGACAGAGTGGGGAGCGGAACAGGCAGATTGACTAAAATACACTGCTGAGAGGAGCAGTGGGCAAGAAAGGAGAGGTCTGCACCATGTGGGTTAGCTCCCTGGCCGGGGATCGAATTAATGCTGCAGTGGCTGGCTATAGTCTGATAGCACTGTGTCCTTAACCCCTGCACCACCAGGGAGGCCCTATCACATTGTCACTCTTAGGACCAAATACGAATGCCATGGACAGAGTTGGAAACTTGAAGGACTCTCATTTCCTTGAACAACTGCACCCTCACAAGATAACTAAGAATCTTATTTCATTACACCATTATATTATAGCCTGGTTTCTCTTACAAGCAGTGAAACACAATCCAAACTAATATAGCTATCAATGTTATGTCAGAAACCTTCATCCTTCCAAGTTCTTTGTATATAAGGTGGCCAGTTAAGTACAGGACCCCCAGCTATGTTTAAATTTCAAATAAACAATGAATAATCTTTATAGTACACTTCATGTAATATTTTCAAAATACTTATCACTGAAAAATTGTATATTGTTTACCTGAAATTCAGATGTAGCTGAGCATCCTGTATTTTGGTTGCAAAATATGGCAACCCCATTTACATGTCACTCAAAACCTGTTCTTGGCCAGGCCATTCCTTCCTGCAAGAGTCTTAGACATACTGTCCACCCACAGTGCAACCGAAAGGGAAAGCCTTGTATTGCAGTAAGTGGAAGGGGGAAATAGGTAGATAATTAGGGGTGCCTGTTACAACAGAAAAGTGGGATTTAGCTTTTGGTTGTCAGAAAGGATGATAATAAGGGGGAAATGATGGGCTGATTTCTGATAATCTCTCTGATAGTATTTCCCCCCACTTGATAATGCTTTTGTTTATATTTGCCTTGTAAAAATGAATTAGCAGTTCTACCACTTAACATTTAATTTTTTTCATCTGTTTTCTCTAATTCCCCCCATTGGAGTATAATTTGTTCATAGAGTTGCAATCATCATGTAAGGAAACATTTGAGTCTTTGCAATAATTTCTAAAACATTTGCCATCTTGTTGCATGTTCTTTCTGGACATGATTTTTATTGGTGCTGAATATTTCATTGAGATGATTTTCTATAATTTACTTAACCTTTACTTCCCAATATTTGATTTATTACAAATATTTTTAAATTTTAATATTAGAATAATGGTAGATAAACATTTTTGCTGCAATAGTTTTATTTTTATGGGTTAGAATTTTGAATAATGTATAAAGAACCATACTAGACTTGGAATTACTCTGTCAAATAATAGGATTATTTTTAGTTTTGATATGTATTTTTAGTTTTAATAGTCCCTGCTTCCAGGGTTAGCCTTTAGCAAAATTATGAAATTGGGCGACTGTAGACTATCTTTGTTTCTATAACCTTCTATTCTGGAGATCATTTATTTTTGGTGTACCCCAAATTCATTCCCATTTTCGAGTATTGAGTGCTTTTCTGCTTCTTTCTCCCATCTACATTCTGCTTTCAAAAATGGATCTAATTTTAATCATCTGTGTCACTTTAAAATTAAGTCACTATTTCCTGGCTCCCAGAGAATATTTGGAGAGGTAATGTACCTCAGCTACAGAATTAGTTTAAATATCAGGTTTGTCACCTACTTGCCATGTGACTTGGAGTAATTTACATTTCTGAGTCTGGTTTTCTCATCAATAAAATAAAGATGTTAACACCTTCATGTCAGAGCTGTTATAAGGATAAAATAAGATAGTTATGTTAAATATTTTAGCACATGGCCAATAGTAATCATTTAATAGATTCTAGATAATACTAATCATAATTATCATTTCCGCTTATGATCGTGGGATGAAAATGTTATTCACAGATAAAATAAATTCAGAAATTTACCTCAGCCTGAATATCATACAATATCCTACTTCTAGTTTTTATTCAGAATACTTTTGATAAATTTTCTTCCTTTGCCATCCACTACAGAATCCTCTAACATATCCTTAAGATTATAAAATGTCTGTACTCATCACCTCTGTGAATAAGCAACTGTTTTAGCTCACGAAAATATCAACATAACGTTAAACATTAAGTATTTCATAGAAGATGACTTAAACAAAGAAGGGTAAAATTATTTTCACTCTTATATGTTGTGTGAATTGAAATACAGAAATGGTGGCATTGCCAGGTCAATTGTGAGTCATGAAGATATATATTTGATGTAAATCTCAAAAATATGTTTAGGATTCATACATCCAGGAATTAACCAATATAAGCAATAAATAAATTCTTTAAAGATTTATTTATGCATACAAGAGCTGGGGTGTAGGCCAGAGGTGTGTGGGGGGGTTTGTGAGAGGACTCACCAGAGACAGAGTAGGGAGCAGAACAGGCAGATCTACTGAAGTACAGGAGACAGGAGAGATCTGCTGCTCAGCTAGCTCCCTGGTTGGGGATCAAACTCATGCTGCAGTGGCTGTGGGTAGCTTCGTAGTGCTGAGACTTAACCCCTTGTACCACCAAGGAGGTCCAGTAATAAATACATTTTTAACAAAGATAAAGAAAAAACAACTAGCAATTTCTTTAATATATTAAAAATAATCACTCATGACTCCTGTAACCATCAACCCACTCCATCCTTTTAAAAAATGGAGCCTCCAGGGCCTCCCTGGTGGCCCATTGGGTTAAGCACAGAGCTGTGGAGCTGTTGGCAGCTTTGGCACGAGTTTGGTGCCCGGCCGAGAAGATTCTCACGTGGCTCAGCAGACTTCTCCTGCCTCGCCCGCTGCTCCCCTCAGCTTTGTATTTTGGTCGATCTGCCTGTTCTGCTCCCCACTCTGTCTCTGGTGAACCCTCTCACCCCTGCACATCTGGCCTGCACCCCAGCATTGTATGCAAACATAAATAAATCTTTAAAAAAAGTGGAGTCTCTAGCTTTATCCACATGCTTCTTGGAAACAAACAGCATGAAACGTTAGCATGCAGAAATTAAGTCAATTTTAGCAGACATTATTTTCCTCAACCACTTTATAGAGTTAAAAGATCTCTAATAACAACTCTTCTCCTTTTAGAGGGGAGTAAGACAAGAGTAAAAAGGCAAAGCAAAGCAAATACCACCAGCTTGTATATTTAGAGGGTCAGGGGAAAAGGGAGTGAGCAAAGATTGAGGCAGTGAGCAAAGATAGACAAAAATGAAAATATTTTTTATGGTTGTGTCAGTATTTTCTACTACAGACTTTCAATATGTGGAGGTTTATAACTTTGTTCTAATAATTCATCTGCAAGTGGCAAAGAGGGTGGCAATGTGGGAATAAAAATTGTGTGCATGTTTTTGTAGAAAGATTTATAACTACTGAATTGAAAATCACTTAGTTATTTCAGTTACAAAAGTCAGAACAAAACAAAATTCATGCTTGTGTTCAAAACCTCTGAATAGCTTACTGTTGTGTGTGAATCCTTATAAAGAGAAGAAAATTATGCATGGCATAAGAGAGATTAATATTTGGTATTTCTTTTTGCTGTCTCTTTTGTTTTATAATGTCACCTATTGAACAAATTCAATAAGGGCCATTTAAAAAAATTTCCCTCCTGGTTAAAATTTTCCAATAGTTACGAGTCTCAGAGACGTTGAACGTCTGAAAAATGACTGCTACCCATAATCCTGAAATTCAGTAACGCTGAACTCGCCATCGGTCTACCCTTTCTCAACCCACTTTCTAGATGGAGACTTTCCTCTGACACTGGTCTTAGCCCTTCTTGCACATTGCAATATTTTTCCTTTTGTAAAATTGCATCTCCTTCATGACATCAGCTCCCATGCTGGAAGTGATTACATTTCTGAAACCTTACTGGAATTTTCCCCATCAGAATCAATCAATTTTCTCATAGCAATTTGAATATCCCAATTAGAACCCATCATACTCTGTTAGAGTTCCAGTACATTTTGACAGTGTATTCTTGCAAACACCTGAGACTCTCCACCTGGATTTGATCTCAGCCCATACAGGCAACGGGTTGGCTGGAAGTGCTGTTTTTTTTAAATATATTTTTATTGAAGTAACATTGGTTTATATCATTTCTTTTTTTAAGTTTTATTTATTTATGCATGCAGCTGGGGTGTAGGCCATTGGTGTCGGGGGAAGGGTGAGGATTTACCAGAGACAGAGTTGGGAGCAGAACAGGCTGGATTGACTGAAAGACACTGCTGAGGGGAGCAGCGGGTGAGGCAGGAGAGGTCTGCTGCGCCATGTGGGTCAGCTCCCTGGCTGGGGATGGAACTCAGGCCTGCAGTGGCTGCAGATAGATAGCTTCATAGAGCTGAGACTTAACCCCGGGCCACCTGAGGGGCCCGGGAATGATAAATCTATTTTGCTTCAAGATCAATTACAGAAGTTTGGTGATTCTGTTGAAAAACTTTATTTTCAGCTTTTTTTTAAAGATTTATTTTTTATTCATACATGCAAGCTGGGATACAGGCCAGAGGCGTGGGGCAGTGAGAGGGCTCACCAGAGACAGAGTGGGGAGCAGAACAGGCAGATCAGAAATACACTGCTGAGGGGAGCAGCGGGCGAGGCAGGAGAGGTCTGCCGCGCCATGTGGGATTCTCCCCGGCCGGGCGTCGAACTCGCGTTGCCACTGCCAACAGCTCCACAGCGCAGCGCTTAACCGCTGCACCACCGGGGAGGCCCATATTTTCAACTTTTTAAAAATAGGAAATAACTGCCCGTCATCTTGAAGAAGCAGTGACAGTGCAGCCTAAACTCAATGTGGGCACAAGTAGATCTGAGTGGTACAAGAGGGGATGACAGCAGTCACTCACAGTGTCACACTCATGTCCCCTGGGTGAAGAGTATTTGAATGTTATGTTCCACATCAAGGATCAGAGAAACAGTATTCCATGGTTCAAGGCACAAATACCAAATTGCTTGGTAGTATAACATAGGTTCATTAAATGTTTGCTGAACTAATAAATGGATACAAGGGTGCATTTTATGTGGATGTCTTCTGTGATAAGCAGAATTGTAAGATGTTCTCTTTCCTCCCGTACTCCCCTGATTATGTTAGGTTACATAGCAAAAGGAATTTTGTAGATAAGATTAAGGTATTAATGAGTCAACTTCAGGATAGATTATATAGGTGGGTCTAGTCACAATGGCCCTTTAAAAGCAGTTTTCTCTGGTTTATAGCTAAAGAAATCAAAGAGTTCAAAATGTGAGATTCAAGGTGAGGGAGGTTCTCTGTTGTTGACCTTGAGGAAGTTACAGGGCAAGGACTGGACAGTGGCCTCTGATTGTTGAAAGAAATCCCCAGCCAATGATCGGCAAGGCAGTGGGGGCTTCAGCCTTATAACCTCCAGGAATTGTGCAGTGTTCTGCTAATAACACAGATGATGCTGAAAGTAGATTCTTGTGTAGAGATTCTGGAAAGGAGCCCACCCTTGATTTTGACCTTCTGACATTTCTAGCAGAAAAGTCCACCTGGATTTGTGTTGTTCAGAACTGTGTGGTAATAAATTTGTGTGGCTTTGGAGCCTCCCTGGCGGCGCAAGGGGTTAAGTTGCAGCACTATGAAGCTATACAGAGCTACTGCAGCACCAGTTCCATCCCTGGCCAGGGAGCTTCCCACATGGCGCAGCAGACCTCTCCTGTCTCGCCCGCTGTTCCCCTCAGTAGTGTATTTCAGTCAATCTGCCTGTTCTGCTCTGCACTCTGTCTCTGGTGAATCCTCTCACCTGCCCCCCCACCCCCCGCCATCTCTGGTCTACACCCCAGCTTGTATGCATAAATAAATAAATCTTTAAAAAATAATAAATTTGTGTGGTTTCAAGTCCCAAGGTTTACAGTAATTTGTTGTACAATAAAAAACCAACCAACTTCTGAGTCTGTAAGTCTCATCCAGACCTAGGCTTGAACTTCAGTCTTGAATGTACCACTAAGTCCCAGGCTTCTTGAGGGTTTTGTTTTCTAAAACAAATTCTGCATAAGGCAGAATCTGCTACAGTCTGTAATCTGTCAGAATCTGTAGAAGACAGGAACCCAGTCTTTTAGATATTCCTAGGTAACTTCACAATGTTTGAGTAAGTGTGGCTCAAACCCTCTGGGTTTTTACTCCATTCCAGGTGGCTTTGTAACTTACTGGTGTATTCTCATTCTCTAGTCTTCTAGCATCTTTAACATTTTTGCTAAATACTCAGATTAACTGCATTGCTATTTCCTCAATATTTTTCCTAAATCCTCTGACTTTTATTTAAATTATGATAAAAGTTAAGGATTGATCACTACCATAAATTGTAAACTACTGTCACTGACCATAAATAGAGGGTAACTGGAAAAATTAATATAATGAAAATAAACTTAAATTTCTGCTAGATAGTGCTGGCTGCTGAAGGCTCTGAACATAAGGCCTGCTCACTCTTTGTTTAAAAAAGGAGATTAGCAAATGTTAGAGAGGTGTTAAGTCAAAATAGCTTAAATAGCTCAAATTGAGAATTTCTTCTTGACATAATTAGAGGGATTGAAAGAGATTTAAAATGGAAATAGCACTTTTCCTATGTGATAGTTATATTCTTTAATGCCTTTTCCAATGTAATTTAAATTATCTTAAATACCACCCCAAATGGTCTTGGATACCTTGTACTAAGAGTTGCACACTTTGCAAAGCATTCTTATAGTGGTTAAGAATTACCTTTCCATCAAAGAGAACTGTGTAACCTTGGACATTTACTGAGTAAATATTCAAAACATGTCATCATAGATGAATTCCATCATCATAACCATTGCCTCCACCCTCCTCCCCTATTCTTTATATTAAACCAATTTAACTGTTTATTGAGCATAGCAGTGGTCTCTCATGCAACTATTGCTTCTCCTCATTCACCTTCCAAAGTAGCATTTTTGATGAACATTTATTCTCTTCTAATTGATACTGTTGTCTAACCATCCTTCACATTGCCACTAGCTATCCTTCCAAAACTGATATTGAACCATTTCCAGCTCCTGAATAACCAAACATTAGAGTGTTATGTTGGGAACATCCTGAATCTGTTCAGTAAGACCTTTTCCTCAGCATCACCCCCACTCACTCCCAAGCATATCAGCTTGTTTTAGTCTCCTTGGGGCCCTTGATCATCAGATGTGAATATTCTTGCTTATTTTTTGGCAGTTTTCTTTAAAGTCAGTCTCATTCAGCCAGAACATAAAACTCAGGGAGTGTAAGTAAGTATCTGCTTTGCCTTGGTGGCCAATTTAACTGAAGCATTTAGAACAATACCTGCCACATACTAGGTTCTCAGTGACTTTGGGCAAGTCACCAGCTAACCTCCCTAACCTGGGTTTCATAATCTGAACAATGGAGATAATAATGTTCCATCTAACAAGGGAGTTTTTAAAAGTGAGTGAGATGACTTATTCAAAGTTTCTGGTACATCAACAGAAGCTATTATTAGTATGTCTTCCTGTTAGAATAAAGTCAGTCTTATTCTAGTATTCAAAGACTTCTGGATTTATTTAATCTCATTGTCTTTCTACTTCTTAACCTATTTTCCACATTAACCTCATACTTCGGATCTTGTTGTAATGTTTGTTTATTGAGTGTCTTAGTACAGGTTTTGGAAATACAAAAAAAAAAAAAGACCTGGTTCCTTTACTCATGGTGATGTAAGACAGATTCCTACAGGGAAAAAAATCATGTGATAATTATCACAATGGAATAATGCACAATAAGAAATGCAAACATTAGAGAAAAGTGTCTTGTTAAGAATGGGTGGGGGTGGAGGAATCAGAAGGAGAGGAACAAAATGAGCAAGACTTGACTCATTCATCCTACAACTTCCTTGCCTTGGGGCCCTAACGAGCTTTTCCTGCCCTCTGAAATGCCTTTATAACCTACTTACAGGTTAATTTTTACATGGAATTTACACCGACCTTTCTTTTACTTCTCAACCCTGTAGCTCATACCTCTTTGATACACTCCTCCCAGACTCCAGGGTCTCTTATTTACTTTTACATTTTTCTGTCCATCTTACCAGATCACAAGTTTCCAAAGTATGGTGAATGTTATGTTTGTTCGTCTCTGTAAACTTGGTGTTTATTTTGAAAATTATTTTGCTGAAATTAGAACTTACACTTTTTCTTGGGGTCTACAGGTCCCCAATCCTTTCCTGTGATTTACTTTAAACTGTCAGTATGTTTGCCTCAGAGTACATCTATTCTTACAGAATATTTTTTTTAGATTTTATTTATGCATACAAGAAAAGGGGTGTAGGCCAGAGGTATGGGGTGGGGAGAATGAGGAGATTCACCAGAGATAGAGAGAGGAGCAGAACAGGCGGGTAGACTGAAATCCACTGCTGAGAGGAGCAGTGGGTGAGGCAGGAGAGGTCTGCTGTGCCATGTAGGTCAGCTCCCTGGCCAGGGATCGAACTCATGTTGCAGTGGCTGCGGATAGCGTCATAGGCTGAGATTTAACCACTTGCACCACCAGGGAGGCCAAGAATAATAATTTTATAAAAGTAACCACATATAACTCCTTTTTATAATGTGTTAGAAAGAAGATTTAAAACAGCAGGTCAATAGGTACAAGCCAGTGCAAACTCTAAACTGGCACTTGAGTTTGAGACTCAACATGTGAAGAACAATAAATGTGGGAAATACTAAAATTGAGTGAAAAATGGTTGTGGCAAAATTGCCAGCTGTTATTTATAGTATGTGCCAAGTATAAATATGTCCTTGCAAAACTTGAAGAGATGAGTCGTCAGTTATTTCAAGAGAAATTTCTGACTTGCTTAGTATTAAGAATAATTTATGGCACCAGTATTTAAAATTCTGTGTGTAGCAGCAGACATATACAGACATTATGATATGACCAGTAGGACTCATTCAAGAGTCTGAACTTGTAGTCACAAAACCTTTTTGGTGTCACACACCTATCATTCTTAAATAGTACAGAAATAAATATATTTGAATTCATAGTAATCATAGTACCTCAGAGCTCAATACCAACTTAGCAGGCTAATCGCAGCAAGCTGTTGAACTATAATTTTGCAAAAAATCAGATCAAAGCAAAGGGCTTTTGGCCTTAAACATACAGATTTCAGCCACTAACAGATTTTGTTTCGTGATTGTTATTTCTTTTGTCCTTAATCATGCTTGCACAAATGTACATAATTTGAGAGTCAAAGGAGGCATGAACTCCCAGTAAAACCAATGATGACTTGTTTTCTTTATGCATCAAATATTGTCTCTCTTTTTTAAAAAAATATTTATTTATTTATGCATACAAGCTGGGGTACAGGCCAGAGGTGCAGAGTGGTGAGAGGATTCACCAGAGACAGAGCATGGAGCAGAACAGGCAGATCGACTCAAGTACACTGCTGAGGGGAGCAGCGGGCAAGGCAGGAGAGGTCTGCTGTGCCATGTGGGAATCTCCCTGGCTGGGTATCGAACTTGTGCTGCAGTGGCTCTGGAGAGCTTCATAGTGCTGCGCTTAACCCATTGAGCCACCAGGGAGGCCCAAATATTGTCTCTTATTATGCTGTGATCTGGGATAAACAAGAAGGAATAGATCAACATCCCTCCAAGAAGCTTGTAGAGAAGCTAGTATAGGAAACAAAAAAGTGAAGAAGGAAATATCTGATAATGTAAGTGATACTCAACAAGAAGTATCCTCAATGTCTTCATGGGATCAAAGGGCATGGGATACGTTCTTCAGTGTGTGGAACCTGGGGATGATTTCACTAAGGAGACAGCAAGCTGAGTTTTAAACCATAAATCTAGGACATCACTTGAAAGAATGGGGGAAGGAAAAGTCTTCCAAACAGAGTGGTCATATGATTAAATTCTGTATGTGCTATGTATAATGTTAGGCACTGAAGATACAGAGACAAAAATGATGCAAATTCAGAATTTAAGGTATGCACAACTTTGGTGAATTTAAGGATACAAACAAATATATATAAATAAATCAGTAATAATATATAAATATAATATATATATAAATAGTACTATATAAATTACTGCGATACAGTATTACAGCATAGCTCTCTTGATTGGGCCTAGCTGCCATTCAAAAGGCAGAATGGATAGGGAAGCTCTAATCATAGAATGGGGTCTGGGAAGAGAAAGTTTGCAGACATGTTTTTGGGGTATGGAAGAGTAAGGTCAGTATCATCTACATAGTTATCATTCATTTTTGGCTATTGCAGAAGAAGAACCTAAAATGGAGATTTGATTACAAGTATTATATCTGTTTAGTAACTCCAGAAAACAAACGAAGGAGATGATGAGACTGGGAGAGAAGGCAGCCACTAAAGATATGTTGTCAAGTTAAATACCGAGTAACTGAGGATTAACCACACTGGAGAATTCTGTGAACTAGTGTGCAGTGGGCTTAGGTGTTCCTGCAGCCCAGCCACAAGGAGTGGTTAGTCCATCCAAGAGGTAGGGGGACTGGGATTTATGTATACTAACTCTTATCAGTTACTGGTTGAGGATTGCTAATTCTCTAGTGCTTCTAGTCTGCTGTTGCAGAAGGCAGAGTGGACTCTAATGAGCAAAGCAAGCCCTCAGGCAAAGAGAGGCACTTGCTAACACTTGTAAATCCAAGTCCAGCTTGGGTGCAGCTCAGTGGGAAGGCCTAAAGGGATATCAGCAACACAATAAATCAGTGTTTCTTGAGGTCAGGAGTGTGTCTTATAAATCCATATCACTAGTTCTAGACCATTGCTATCACTACACAGGACTGGATTGTTTCATGTAGATGTGGTTAGTGGTAACAGCTATGAGTGGTCTTCCAAAGCATTCATTCTTTTTTTTAAAGATTTATTTATACATACAAGCTGGGGTACAGGCCAGAGGTGTGGGGCGCGAGAGGGTTCACCAGGGACAGAGCGGGGAGCAGAATAGGCAGATCAGAAATACACTGCTGAGGGGAGCAGCAGGTGAGGCAGGAGAGGTCTGCCGCGCCATGTGGAATTCTCCCTGGCTGGGCGTCGAACTCGCATCGCTGCTGCCGACAGCTCCACAGCGCAGCGCTTAACCGCTGCGCCACCAGGGAGGCCCCCAAAGCATTCATTCTTACTGAAACTACAAGCTCCCCCTGTTTAAGCGGCAATTTAATGCTATTGTAAAGTCTTAGAACCCGGGTTTCTGAATTCACAGCCCCCAACACTGTTATGTTAGCCACGTTCATTCTTATCTCCAACCCTTAGAAGGACTCAAGCACAGATTTGTTAACAGACTGACTGATAGCAGTATTTGGAAATGCTTGAAAAAGGTTAATCACATTCACCAGCTTTCACATCTACTTTTGTATACCATCTACTGACTAGTAAGAAAGAATTTCTTGAACCAACTTAAACTTCTATTTAAAAGTATATAGATAGGGCCTCCCTGGTGGTGCAACGGGTTAAGCACAGTGGTTTGGAGCTGTCGGCAGTTGCTGCGAGAGTTCGATGCATGGCCGGGGAGATTCCCGCATGCTGCAGCAGACCTCTCCTGCCTTGCCCGCTGCTCCCCTCAGCGGTGTATTTCGGTTGATCTGCCTGTTCTGCTCTCCACTCTGTCTCTGGTGGGTCCTCTCACTGCCCCATGCTGCTGGCCTGCACCCCAGCTTGTATGCATAAATAAATAAATCTTTAAAAAAATAAATAAAAGTACATAGATAACTGATTCTCACTCAACGCAATAAACATTAATCAGATTTTAGTAAACACATCTATAAAATATACCAGCAAACATATTATTTAAGGAAACCACTGGTGAGATCATTTTACAGATTTTTTAATAGTTCAAACATCTTTAATTTTAATAGTTTTAATGTATGTACTGTAAGGGATTTTTAAAGTTATTATTCTTGTGGGCTCGGTCTTTATGTTTTTTTTCATTTATATATATATATATTTTTTCAATTTAATTTATATCCTTTACATTATTGTGTATCCCCATAGGTTTCCCACCACCAATTCACCCATGAACCATCACCATAGTTCCCTTGTGCTCTTTTCTCCTCTATTTGGTCTGTCTTCCTCCCCCTCCCCTGTAGAATGTCTCCTAATTGTACTTGCTTGCTAGTTTTAAAAATCTACCTATTTATTCATTGATTCATATTAATTTTCCTTAGAGTCTAGAAACTTTTGAAACTTAAGATCATTGTTATGTCACAGTTATTAAACCTAAACAAAAATATAGAATACATCTCATCCTTTGTAAGGACAATAATTACATTAACCTTATATTTTATTGCAATGTTCTTTGTGAACTACTATTCAATATTAAATTATATTCTATAACACAATCTTTGATTACATTTCTGGTCTGCATTGGTTTAGAAGTTTATGATTCCCATGACCACTAGAAATTCTATAACTACCTTTGCATTCTCTCTTGAGGGGAATTCATGAATTTTAAGCTAGATTGTCATTGGAAAATATGGCAGCAGGAAATATTATAGGACTCTTAGACTTGTTGCATCTTTGTCTTTTCATCAAAGTCTGCTAGTCTTTGATGTAAGAAGCTATGAATCATAAAGATATCTTATGGCTAGTGTTGATCAGTAATTTATATATCAGTGCTGAATGGGTCAGTAAAGTCTCACTCCTCATCTTGGTAAGATCAGTCACATGGGAGGAGAATTTTGATTGAGGAAGTGGATGACTTTGGAAAAGAACGTGTTAGTGCATAGGGCAGACCTGGGTAGAATGTTAAATGGGGGTGTTAAATTGCAGTTACAGTAGCAGTGGGATAATGTGTCCCTAAAAGATGGAAATGATGATGCTAAAAGTAGTAAGAGCTATATTTGTTTAATGCTTATACTGTGACTGATAGTTTTCTAAGAACTTTATATAAAAATTGATTTGTTATCTTCCAAACAAACTTTGAGGTGGATACTATTAGTATCACCATTTTACAGATTAGAAAACTGAGTATTATGACCTGATCAAAGTCCATTTGCTTAAAGTCAACTTTAAGTTATTTAGGTGATTGTGTCTGCCTTTAGTTAAAAGGGTGTGGTAAAGGCAACAGGCTATTCCCTCAACATTTCACTATCAGAAAAACTTTACTATAAAGCAATTTGATACTTGTTTACCAATATTTTTTGCAGCATTATTCACAATAACCAAAAGGAGGAAACAGTCCAAGTGTCCATCAACAGATGAACTGAGAAATGAAATGTGGCATGCAAATACAATGGAGGGCCTCCCTGGTGGCCTACGGGTACAGTCTCAGTGCTAGCACTACTGTGGCTTCAGTTTGATCCCTGCCCAGGGATCTAACCTAAATAGGACACAGCAGACCCCTCCTGTCTGACCTGTACCCCTTAGTAGTGCATTTCAGTAAATCTACCTGTTCTGCTCCCCACTCTACCTCTGGTGAATCCTCTCACCCCCACCCCCACACGCCTCTGGCCTACACCCTAGTTCTTCTATGCAAAATAAATAAATATTAAAAAAATACAACGGAATGTTATTCATAGAAAGGAATGAAATTCAGATGCATGTTACAATATGAATAAACCTTGATAGAAGTTTGATAAGTAAAATAAGGACAAATATTGTATGACTGCACTTAGAGGAGGTATCTAAAGTAAGAAAATTCATAGAAATAGAAAGTAGATAGAGTTACCAAGTAGTGGGCGAGGGGAGATAAGGCATTGTTATTTAATTGGTACAGTTTGTTTGGGCTGATGAAAAAATTCTGGAAATGGTGGTGACAATTACACAACTTTCAAATGAAATTAATGTTGCTGAATTATATAATTAAAAATGGTAAATTTAATGTTTTTTCTACAATACAATACATTTTCAAAAGCAAGTTTGAGGATGATAAATTCAACAGTAATCAAACATTTGTAAACAAATATTTTTCAGTGGGCACAAAACGGTAACTTGTCCTATAAACTCAGTAGTCTTGAGTCTCAGTCCTTCTGGGTGTTCCTGGTATATCTTTTTTTTTTGAAGATTTATTTTTTATTTATACATACAAGCTGGGGTACAGGCCAGAGGTTTGGGGCAGCAAGAGGGTTCACCAGAGACAGAGCGGGTAGCAGAACAGGCAGATCAGAAATACACTGCTGAAGGGAGCAGCGGGTGAGGCAGGAGAGGTCTGCTGCGCCATGTGGGATTCTCCCCGGCCGGGCGTCGAACTCGCGTCGCCGCTGCCGACAGCTCCACAGCGCAGCACTTAACCGCTGCGCCATGTTCCTGGTATATCTTATGTATAAAGTTCAGCCTAGAAGAGGGTTTCAATTAATGATTACAAAAAAAATCAACACAAGTATCTAACTTTTGTAGCAACCAAAGAAGACCAAATATATATACATAGAACAGAAATCAGTAAAAAAAATTTTAAATATCCAAAGGCAATTGCTGCATGTACATTGTCAATAAGCTGCTATTGAAATTGAAAGGCTGCTCCACCTTTAGGTCGGAGTTCATGCACACTCACCTGTGGTTGACATAGTAGAGGCAGACACCAGAGCCCATGAGGCACTTTGAGTTTTACCTAGATTAATGACATCCCAGCTTAAGCCCATTTCTCTGCTCCTCTGTCAGAGAATTGAGGTTCGGAAGAAAAAGCCGCCCTTACACCCTTACTACAGACCTGCTATATTGTCTCTAGTTTACTTTCATACCTTGGCATAGAAAGTGATGTTTAATCCTATACTGTTGGTTAACTTTGAAATGCCCTAATTAAGCATTCACACTTCAGGTGTGGTTAATTAGCATTGGAACAGTCTAATTAGAGTATGCTTTCCTGTTTTGGCTTCAGTTGTCTCACATCAGAGCAACACACAAAGTTTTAGTAATTTACATATTAGCTATTGAAAAGTATTTTTAATGGGTGAAATGAATGGTATTTCAACATATAGATCCTCGTTTGCAAGAGAATCCTCGTTTCATGTGCCCCTGGCACTACATGAGCAGGTGAAGTCCTCATATTGGCTGTCTTCAGCTAGGGTTGTATTTAACTAAAGGTGCTGCCTTTAGCAAAGATTCGGTGGTGTCATTTCCAGAGCTGGCTGAACCTGGCTAATGAAATGTAGTTCATGTACCTCAAGTGAATCTTTCATGCAGGCTTCTTGTCAAAGGACTAGAAAGGCAGCGGGGTAGAACTTCATGAATTTACAAGAACAGGCCATGTTTGTTTGCTACTAAATATTGCATGTTTGGCAGAATTTGGTTTGAGACTTTATTCTAATTGTAAATTACCACCTGGAAGTGAGGCTGCAGAGGAGGCCAGCTCCTGTCTAGGACGGATTGACATCAGCCTTCCTCCTTTGCATGCCATCCATTTAAAGCAGACTTTGGATTTCACACATCATTCATGGGTTGCTCCAAACTTCACCAAAGTAAAATGCAGATAATAAGAATTTAAAAGAAAATAACTTGAAATCTTATTTTTTTTTTAATCTGGTATGTGGAGACTACTCATCACTGGCAAAATACCTAACATTTACCAAAAATGACTAAATTAGCTTGAGTCTGTTTGCAGCAAGGTCCCAGTTAATTCCAGTATCTTCTATTTTTATAGCCTCTTAACTGGTGACCTCACCTTTAGTGTCTCCATATTTTAAACCAGGATATTCTAGTAATTATTCCTGAATACTTTTTTTTTTTCAGATTCTAAATCCTGATTAACTGGGGTGACCGGATTAATTTCTGAGGGCTACCATGACCAAGTACTGCAAAGTGGTGGCTTAAAACAATAGAAATTTATTCTCTCACAGAGCTGGAGGTTAGAAGTCCAGAAACAAAGATTGATAGGGCGTGCTTCCTCAGAAACCTGAAGGAGAGAATCCTCCCTTGTCACTTCTAGCTCCGTAGTCCTTGTGAGCCCTGCCTTGTGGGTGCATGACTTTAATCTCTGCTTCTGTTGTCACACAGCCATCTTCCTTCTGTGTCCATGTGTCTCTTTATAAGGGGAGATTAGAATGCATTAGAATTCTTCACATGATGTCTCCTCTGTATGTGTCCGTGTACAAATTTTCCTTTTTGTACAAGACAGCCATATTGGATTAGGACTCACCCTAATGACCTCATCCTGACTATAGCTACAAAGGCCTTATTTCCAAAAAAAGACCACATTCATAGATACTCAGCCCATAAAAGTGATCATATCTATTGTTCCATCTGGGGCACTTTTGGTGGTAACAGGATATATTTATCAATAAGTATGCTGGGATGATAGGTGTAAGCTGGCACAGTCCCACACACATTGGACACCAGTCCATAGCAAACCTGCCTATCTTGCCAGCTTTTATCCCCCTACTGGCCTATACATTTCCTAACCTTCAGTCTGCGCCCTAGACTACAGCTTGGCAAACTTTCCTCTAGAAAGAGCTGGATAGTAAATATTTTAGGCAATGAGGGCAATAGGGCCTGTGTCTTAACTACTTCACACTAAATAATACACAGACCAACGGGCATGACTCTGTTCTAATAAAATGTTATTTATAAAACCAGGCCCAACACTGATTTGGTCTGAGGTTCATAGTTTGGTAATGATAACCCTAGAGCATATAAGAGATAGGGAAAAGAGGATTCTCTGTGAATTCCTGGTGAGATTCCTTGTATATTAGTGACATTAATCCTTTCTTTATGTTATGGGCTACACTGTGTTATCTCGAAATTCATGCATTGAAGTCCTTGCTCCCAGCTCCTCAGAATAAAGCTGTCCGTGGAGATAGGGCCTTTAGAGGTAATTAAGGTAAGAAAAGTAATATGAGTGGATTCTAATCCATGATGGTGTATTTATTTATTTATTTATTTATTTATTTTTGAAGATTTATTTTTTTTTATTTATACATACAAGCTGGGGTACAGGCCAGAGGCGTGGGGCGGCAAGAGGGTTCACCAGAGACAGAGCGGGTAGCAGAACAGGCAGATCAGAAATACACTGCTGAGGGGAGCAGCGGGCAAGGCAGGAGAGGTCTGCCGCGCCATGTGGGATTCTCCCTGGCTGGGCGTCGAACTCGCGTCGCCGCTGCCGACAGCTCCACAGCGCAGCGCTTAACTGCTGTGCCACCAGGGAGGCCCCATGATGGTGTATTTATAAGGGGAGATTAGAATGCAGACGACACAGAGATGGAGAGAGAATTTGTGAGGACACCATTAGGTGACTATCTACAGGCCAAGGAGAGAGGCCTCAAAAGAAAGCAAACCTGCTGACAACTTGATCTTAGACATCCAGGTTCCACAACTGTGAGAAAAACAGTTTTTGAGTCCCTCAGCCTGTGGTATTTTGCTAGTTTTTAAAAATATTTTTTAAGTTGAGGTAACTTTGGTTTACAAGGTTGCTTGTGGTTTAGAGGTATAGGATGTCCCCCCTTCAGGTATTATTATCACACCATAACCACCACCATATCCCACAGAGTTCTCCACCATAGTCCATTGGGCTCCTTCCCCACTTTGTTCTCTCCCACCTCCCTCTGGGAGCCAAAGTGCAACAGTCAGATTTTTAGGGTTCCTTACTGGTTTGGCTTTATCTGACCCCTTGTTTTGTTTCTCTATATTCTGCATGTGACACCATATTTGTCTTTCTCCTGATTTATTTCACTTAGCATGATCACCTCCAGTTCTATCCATTTTGTTTCAAATGGCAAGAGTTTATATTTTTTTTAATAACTGAATAGTATTCCATTGCGTATGATACCACATTTTCCTGATCCACTTACCTGTTTTGGGGCACTTATGTTGTTTCCATGGCTTAGCTATTGTAAATAGTGCTGCAATGACCATAGGAGTGCATATTTCCCTTTGAGTTAATGTTTTTATATTCCTTGAGTAGATATGTAGGAGAGAAATTGCTGTATCAAAGAGTAGGTCAATTTTCAATATTTTGACATACCGCCATCCAATTTTCGATAGGGACTGGACCAGTCTATATTCCCATCAACAGTGTACAAGAGGGTTGACATTTTCTAAGTTTGTTAGCAAACTAATATACTCAGTGACAGAATGTATAAATATTTTCCATATTTTTAACTCATCCTTCTATTTTGGGTTCCTTAGGCAGTATTGATTTGGATTATGTGAACTAAAGCTATCATAGCTGCTTATTGTCTTATAGCTAGAAAATCTTTTTATGTATAGTGCTCCAATGAAGGATTGTTCCATGTTTACTTCTGGTACTTCTATCTTTCATATTTTGTACATTTAAATATTGGTCTGTTTGCAATTAACCTCCTGTATGAGGTACAAACTGTGGCTTCAGCCACCGCCCCCCGCCCCTCTCCCCAACTGCTGTCCAGTTTTCCCAGCATCATTCTTTGAATATTTTTCCTAACAAATGGTTTATGATGTCATTCTTTTCATATCCTAGCTTTCTCTATGAATCATATTTACTTCTAAAATTCATATTCCGTTCTTTTTATTTCTATGGCAATATTCCATAGTTTAAATGAGTCTTATTGCTACATATCTAGTAGGGATAGTTCTCCCCACATTGCTTCCCCCCTTCTTTTTTAAAAAAGAATTTTTCTATACACTTTTTAATTACACTATATATAATTTGTCTTGTTCCCCACTCCCAAAAATAATCCTACTGAATCCTCTTATTGTTTTCACTAGTTTTAAAATAGTTTGTCTTGAACTTTCTAGATCTATCATTGTATCATCTGAAAATAGGGATATTTTTACCTAATCTTTTCTTTCTCTTATTTAATTGCTTTGGTAAATTTCTCCCATAGAGTATTAAAGAAAATGATAAAAGTGATCACCTCTATCTTTATCCTGAATTTAGTGTAAAAGCCTTTAGTGTTTCCTCAATGCTTAGCACAGTGTGCTGAGATAAACATTTTCATAAGACATTGCTTAGTCAACATATCCTCCATGAACACCTACTGTATACTTGGTGCTATTCAAGGTGTTTGTGATTCGTTGAAAAATCAAAAAGTTCAAAAACCCTTGCACTTATGGTACTTATATTCCAGTGAATGTTGAAAGTAGGTTGTGTGTTCTCTTCTTCCTAGGCACAACTGAAGACTATTTCCCCACTCCTGCAGGTAGGCAGGGGCATTGGCTGAACTATAGTCAGTGGAATATGAGCAGAAGGGATATGTGTCACTTGTGTGCCTGACTACACTTTCTCTTTGCTCGTTGGAAAGCCAGATAGAGCACATGCAGTAACAGATTCCCAGGATGCCTGGGGCAACGTAGTCTTACTTCAGGAA
This sequence comes from Scalopus aquaticus, assembly GCA_004024925.1. Lineage (NCBI taxonomy): Eukaryota > Metazoa > Chordata > Mammalia > Eulipotyphla > Talpidae > Scalopus > Scalopus aquaticus. The sequence goes on along the minus strand of PVIJ01003373.1, from coordinate 13,816 downwards.
GGTGCATGGATGCTTGGTCAGCACTTGGAGTTAGGAAGTAAACTTAAATATATAGAAATCAATGACTTTTATGGAATGTATGAAAACAACAATCAATTAAAAATGTAGAGGTAGAAAAGATCTCATTTACAGCACTGTTAAAAAGAAAAATGACCTAGGAACAAACCTAATGAAAAATGTTCAAGACCAATGTGGAAAAAATAACCTTAGAGAACACTCGAAGGAGGAAAAGGAGTATATGAGCAAATAGAAAGATCTACCATGTACTTGGTTTTAAAAAAAAGTCTCAAAAATTATTCAGTGCTCTGTGAAATATGGTAGGAACGCCAACATGTTCTGATTTTCTTAGGATTTTCCTGATGTTAGTACTGAAAGTCTCACATTTCAGGAAACCCATCAATTCTAGGCAAATTGAAGGATTGGTCTTCTTAGCACAAGGGTTTTTATTGTAGCATTCTTTGTAAGACAAAAAGACTTAAATCTTTCAAAAGTCCATTAAATGTGCACTGTTTAAATAAGCATGTTCCAGCTATAAAACAGAGTGCTCTGTAGCAGGGTAGAAAGATGAGTTGAAAGGAGAGGAATAAGTCTGAGAGCTTTACCTTTCTATGGGATGATTTGTAAGGCATGTTGTATGAAAGAAAGAGGGAGGAAGGAAGGAAGCAAGGATTGGGAGTTCTGGAACAACTGCCTTCTGGATCCAAAGCTGTCCGCCGCCCAGACCCGTCCTACATGCCCTCTAGTTTCCTATTGCTTCTGAGTCCAGTATGGCAACTCTCAAGGGTCAGAGAATATCGCATGCTGCTATGCTGACCAGAATGATTTAGTAAGAGATAAAGTGTCACAGGCTAGGTTGAAGATACTTTCTGGAAAAGTGTTTTTACACAGGTGAGAGGCAGGATGGAAATTGGTCATATCTTTTTTTTTTTTAAAGATTCATTTTATTTTTGCGTACATACAAGCTGGGGTGCAGGCCAGAGGTGTGGGTCGGTGAGAGGGTTCACCAGAGACACAGTGGGGAGCAGAACAGGCAGATCGACGGAAATACACTGCTGAGGGGAGCAGCGGGCGAGGCAGGAGAGGTCTGCTGGGCCATGTGGGAATCTCCCCGGCAAGGCATTGAACTCGCACTGCAGTCGCTGACAGCTCCACATCGCTGCAATTAACTCGTTGCACCACCAGGGAGGCCCAAAATTGGTCATTTCTAACAGAGGTGGGTCTCCTCTAAGAGGAACTTCTGCTTGACTTCTGGTTGCGCTGGCGCTCTCTAGTCTGACACACTCTAGTCTGAGGCTCTTTCTACTGGATCTTCTGCCTCCTCTTTTCACAGCTGTACATTGAGGTCTGAAGCCTCTCCTTGCCTTCTCTTGCTCCATCACACTTTAGTCACAGGCCGTTGTCTAGTAGATCTTATGCACTTCAAAACTTGACATGTGCTTTTTGGAGAAGGCAGATTTTATTTATTTTTGTGTAAAAGAACTGTAGTGTAGGTGCGGCAGACCTCTCCTGCCTCGCCCACTGCTCCCCTCAGCAGTGTATTTCTGATCTGCCTATTCTGCTCCCTGCTCTGTCTCTGGTGAACCCTCTTGCCACCCCACGCCTCTGGACTGTACCCCAGCTTGTATGTATAAATAAATAAATCTTAAAAAAAAAAAGAACTGTAGTGTAGTCCAGAGGTGTGGGGGGGGGGGTGAGAGGATTCACCAGAGACAGAGTGGGGCACAGAGCAGGCAGATTTATTGAAATGTACTACCAAGGGGAGCAGCGGATGAGACAGGAGAGGTCTGCTGGGCCATATGTGAGTCAGCTCCCCGACTGGGGATCAAACTCAGGCCATAGCAGTGATAGCGCTGAGACTTAACCCCTAGGAAACAGTGAGGCCCCTGGAGAAGCCAGATTGACTCACCCTGTGGAAGAACCCTTATTACTGCTTCATGAAATAGCCATTGGGTAAAATTCCCCCCTTAATTCTATAGAAATTCAACATTTTCTATGTTTTCTTTCCTCTAGATTAGTTTGGTAAATTATATTTTCCTAGAAAATTATCTGCTTCATCCCAAATTTTGAATTTGTGTGGAGATGACCACAATAACCTTCGTATGACTCTTTTAATTTCCTTGCTTACTTCTTCAGCTTCACTGAGGCATTGTATTACAATAATGGATTTAAAGTCATTCTGAATTATTTAGGCTCTTTCATGTTGAAAGATGCAGAGACTCACTCAGCCAACCCTTATTAATGGAATTTTATTACGAAAATTGGGGGACAACGGAGAAGGGAGTAGTGGCAACATCTGCTTATAAGCACCAGTAAATAATTGGAAGATAATTCTGCGAAAAGCAAACCACTAGTGACTGGATTATGTTACTGTCCCTTCTTTAGTTTTCTGACCTAATAATAATTCTGCTATTGTTTCATTGTTACTAGTAGTCAAATTGTTATAGTTTGGAGTGTTACTTTGTTGAGCTCCAATATTCACCACTTATTATGGGGACTAATATTGGATGGAATCTGCTTTGTCAGCTTTGGCTATTGGTAAATTTCTAGGTGACCACTACTGAGTCAGATCTTCATCATCGATTCAGGTCAACCTAGAGGGCCATTTGAACAGATAGTTATGTTTGGTGGAATGACATTTGGAGTTTACTGACCTATATTGATTTTCTTCACCTTTCCCCTACCTCTTCCACATTCTTCCCCTCCCATTGAGTCCATAGTGTTTAGTAAGGTATTTATTTGCCTCAGGGAAGGTAGGACACAAAGGATCTCAGGAAAAAAAAAATTGAGTTTCCAAATAGTTTTTTTTTAAAGATTTATTTTTTTATTTATACATACAAGCTGGGGCACAGGCCAGAGGCGTGGGGCGGTGAGAGGGTTCACCAGAGACAGAGCGGGTAGCAGAACAGACAGATCAGAAATACACTGCTGAGGGGAGCAGCGGGCAAGGCAGGAGAGGTCTGCCACGCCATGTGGGAATCTCCCCGGCCGGGCGTCGAACTCACGTCGCCACTGCCGACAGCTCCACAGCGCAGCGCTTAACCACTGCGCCACCGGGGAGGCCCTCCAAATAGTTTTTTTAATTGAAGTAATACTGCATTTTAAAACATTATATAGGTTTTAGGTGTGTATCATTGAGCATAAAAATGTGCATATACTGAATTAAGTTCACCTCTAATTCTAACATGTATGAGGTTTAAAAGACACAGACTTTTGATGTCTAAGACCTGAATGTTTTGAAAGAGAAAAAGAAGATTTTGTTGATTTGTTTTCCATCCAGAAATTTTTTTAGACTTTTTTTTTTTTTGCATACAAGAACTGGGGCATAGGCCAGAAGTGCAGGGGGTGAGAGGATTCACCAGAGACAAAATGAGAAGCAGAATAGGCAGAATTACAGAAATATACTGCTGAGGGGAGCAGTGGGCAAGACAAGAGAGGTCTGCTGAGTCATATATGGATTAGTTCTCTGGCTGGGGATCGAACTTAGGCCATAGTGGTGATAGCACTGAGACTTAACCCCTAGGCCACCAGGGAGGCTCCTACATGCAGAATCTTGACATCAATACAAAAGTCAAGGACCTAGATGACCTAACTTTATGTTAGCATCATCAATAAAAGCAAAGATGAAGAGCTGGGCTCCTTCATTCTCAAAAAGAAAACTGGGATCCATTGAGGGGGAATAGAGTGAGGGGTGTAAATATTTTGAGGGGAAGATGATTAATGGGACACCAGGTAAGGGGTACCTTCACATAACAGGACGCAGAGCTGGCATTTACAGACAGTCTATCTTCCTCCTGAGTGGGGACTGTCTTCTCCATGATAGGCAAGAAGCAGGTCCCCATTCAAAGGAGCATCTCAAAAGTGCTCCAATCTCTGTTCTTCTATTAATAGCACATCTAGTTCCTGTCATCATCATCACACAACTCCAGCAGCTAGTCAAGCATTTAATCAATCCCAAGAGGTCATTCTCCCTTGTAATGGTCCAGGAAAGTTTAGCTTGGGGACTTTAGAATACCCAGAAGAGGTTTCTCCCATCTGTTTTGGGAGGGAAACAGGACTATGCTTTCCTCAAATGACCATCAGAGTGGTAAAAAGCTATAACAAATGAGAACAAGAATGAATTTGTAAGGGATAGGCCTCATTCTATTATAGATGCTTTCCAACAAGCAGAACAACCTCTTACAACCCTCAGCACGGTACTCCTGGCTCCAGACCCTCGGTTCCCTTAAATATAATATATAATGTTAACACATATAATTGTGCTTACCTCCAATTATTGATTGTATTTACAATTTTTTTTAAAATTTTTTTTTGGTTCTTTTTTTTTTTAAAGATTTATTTATTTATGCATACAAGCTGGGGTACAGGCCAGAGCCGTGGGGTGGCGAGAGGGTTCACCAGAGACAGAGTGAGGAGCAGAAAAGGCAGATCGCTGGAAATACACTGCTGAGGGTAGCAGTGGGCGAGGCAGGAGAGGTCTGCAACGCCATGTGGCAATCTCCCTGGTCGGGCGTCGAACTCGTGTCGCTGTTGCTGACAGCTCCACAGTGCAGCGCTTAACCGCTGCGCCACCAGGGAGGCCCGTATTTACAATATTTTTTAAGATTTATTTATTTATGCATACAAGAGCTGGGGTATAGGCCAGAGGTGCGGGGATGAGAGGCTTAACCAGAGACAGAGCGGGGAGCAGAACAGGTGGATCAACTGAAATACACTGCTAAGGGGAGGAGCAGGCGAGGCACAAGAGGTTTGCTGTGCCATGGGCTGGGAGTCGAACTCATGCTGCAGTGGCTGCGGACAGCTTCACAGTGCTGAGACTTAACCCCTTGTGGCACCAGGGTGGGCCCTATTTACAATATTAATAACTGGTCTAGGCACAAAGAAAGGATCATACCAGCTGGCTTTTCTTTTCTTTTTTTCTTTATTTTTTTTAACTTATTGACTCTTCTTTGCTGCTGTGTCTCTTTGGCTAGAGATACTTTACGTTTTAAAATAATTTATAATAGATGTTAGAATTTGCACCTTTTTGTACTTAGATGATTTTAATTGTTCAATTCACAAAATCTGGCACTTAATATTTTCTTATTAAGACTTTGCTGGTAAAGCATAATCTTCAACCATCTTATATATTTTTTTATTGCTCCCCCCTACCCACCTACAAAATTTATACTGAATAGTTCAGTATGTGAAATCCTAAATACTGATACAAATTTCATTATATAAATGCTTTCCTGGAGAGATAGAAGACATGCCAAAGTGTTTCATTAAAATATATAAAGTTTCCATACTTGAGAGAATTGGTAACAGCAAAAAAAAAAAATCCTTTTTTCCATAAGTTCTATTAAAAGACCACAAAAAAAAAAATTCCACACCCCCATGAACTGTTTTACCCCAGGCACTCATTGCCATAGGCTGTTAAATGGTATACTTTCTTCAACTTTGCACACACGGGATATTTACTTTTAAGAAAAAGAAATGCTGGGGCCTCTCTGGTGGCGCAACGGGTAAAGCACAACACTATGAAGCTGTCCACAGCCACTGAAGCACGAGTTCGATCCCCTGCCAGGGATCTGACCCACATGGTGCAGCAGACCTCTCCTGCCTGCTGCTCCCCTCTGCGGTGTACTTCAGTCGATCTGTCTGTTCTGCTCCCCACTCTGTCTCTGGTGACTCCTGTCACCCCCTGCACCACTGGCCTAGACCCCAGTTCTTGTATGCATAAATAAATACATCTTTTTTTAAAAAAAGAAATGCTGAAAATAGATATTACATAAGTATACTACCCATCCATATAATAAAATGTGGACATTGTAATGTCATAGTTTATTCTTAAATGCCAGAGGATACTTTTTTAAAAATAACTGATATAAAGATTATATTGTACCACAAGCACAATCTTAGGTCCACTTGAATTTTTTTTTTTCTGTAAACTACCTAAAATAAAGTCATAATTCTTAAATATCTGATCAAATTAATTCTGTGGGTGAGAGGAGGTGAACAAATGGGAATAATGCAAGTGACTACTGACTGATAACATGCGCTTGTCAAGAAGGTTGAACTGATCGTCGAGACCTTTGTGACTATGTGTTCTGATGACCCCAAGGAGAAAAAGACAAGTGACCTTAGGGCCAAAAGAGGAAAGAAAATCAAAGTGAGGAAAAATGGGGAAAGTAATACAAAGAAAAATAAATAAAAAGGGAAAAAGCAAGGCTGTAGCCAATAGGGAAGACATAATAGGGGGCGTAAGGGGTGGCTAGCTGGCTAGCAGAAGACAGAAAGGGAGTGGAGTGATATGAAATTATGACTTGAACACTCCCTTTCATTGATGAAATTCTTTGTTGTTCTTATAATAACTCTTTAAGACAAAGAGAAGGGCTCTAGTTGTCTCATTTTACAGATGAGGCAACTAAAGTCATAGAAAGTTACAATGTCATATATAGAATTAAGCATGTACAATGCTGGAGTTGGGGACTGAAAGTGGGAGCACTAATATCCTAGATTAATACTCTGGGGGGAAAGTGCCCCCCACTTTACATATTATAATATAACCCATCTTGTCCAATGGCATTCAGAATATTTGCAGTGAAACCCAAAGGTGAGACTTGTTAGTCTGCACACATTAAAAGAAAAAAAAAAACAATATCTCTACATCTTGGAAAAGTTCAGAATAAGAAAAAAATTGCTGTAAATGTACAGTATTCCCAAGGCCTTATTTTACTGCAGTGGGATAAATCGCTCAACTTGACAAGTTCTGGGGAGCAGTGGAATGTTCTTTGTGTGTTCTAAGTTAGAACATGTAACTTTTACTTACAAGAGTGCTTATGCAAAAAGCAAGAAGAGAATGGGTGCTTTTTTGTCTCCATTCTCACTGAGGAAGCAAAGAACTTTATAGGACCAAATCTAATTGCATGTGCTATATGGCTTGTTTGCAGGGTGCTCTGGTGCTTGAAAGTTCCCTGAGGCATCAGAAAGTTGGATGTTTCTGATGAAAAGCATTAATCTGACCATGAAATTGTAGGCAAAAAGAAGGGGAATATTTCAGAAATCAAAACAGCCTAACATTCTTCCCCTACCAAACAATGCTGTTGAAAATAATTTGTTTGGTGAAATTCATCCCTAACTTTCCTATCCATTGAAAATAAATCCAGCACTATTAATTTGGACCTGAGTTCAAGAGGTAAAAATACTAATTACGATATATACCCTGTTTCCAGTTTAGTTATAATAAAACCCCTGACCAGAGTGGCTGGGCTTTGAGAGCACTCAGTGGTAACTCAGAAAATACTCTTGCTCTCAAAATCTTTTAGCAGTCACTATCTAGCATAAGGATTCTCAATATTGTTTCTTCTATTAATGGGCTTAAGGAAAACAAGACAGAGAAGAAAATCACCCATGTTCTTGGGTTCAAATACTAGAGTGACTCTGGGAAAGGCACTTTGTCTAATCCTCAATAAATTCTGAGTGGAGATAGGAATATCACCTGTGACATGGTATTGTCATGAGGACGGAATGAAACATGTTAGTAATGTGCTTATCACCGAGCCTGGACAACAGGAAACCCGAAATCAGCCTTCATCTTTACTGGGGTCCACCTCTCTAAATATGTTTATTTGGAGATTGACTTGATCTGCCCCACTTAAGAGCTTCATGGTATTCTCTGAAAAAAAAAATGGACTATTCTGCTTTTCTGCTGTTTAAACGGAATGGAAAATGAAAGCTGAACCAGTAATTAATTTCAGATGAAAATGTGCTGTGTACTCCCAGGTTGAAATGGCCTCTGACGTCCCAGAGATGTTGATGTCAGAGGCTAATTCAGCCTGGGACCACTCAGAGAACACTGTGGGATCCATTGTGGGCTAAAGCGGGCATACCCTTGTTAAGTAGCTGCAAGCGGGATTAACAGCAGTGGTCTACCATTGACCGGAACCTGGGAATGACTTTAATGGTGATATGACGGCAGCACAGCCGAATGTCTATGGGAGAACTTGGGGCTGGCTTCTTTCATATAGACCTTCGTTAATCCACTCACAGAAGCGTGGCATGTTTTGGCCTAGATTTCAAAGTTTCTGGAATCAATACATGGCAGAATCATTATTCTTCTCACTTAGCTTAGATTTTTGGTTGGATTCTGGTGAAATTTGGCTCACTGGTTTACTGGATGCATTAAATCAAGGCACTGCACTCCGGAATTCATATGTTACAAATAGGTAATTTATCTTCTTTGGAAGCAAAAGTGCATTAGTTATATGACTCTAATAGTCTTTTTTAAAATGGAACCAGTTTGATAAATTTTTCATCCATCCAAGGGCTCAGATTTCTATTTGAATTCAATTCCAAGTTGTCTAGATACCAGCAACTTAACTTAATCCTACCACTTTCTGAAATTCTTGTTGCTGAGGTCAAAAGAACTTAGAAAAGTAGCTGTTATGAAAAGTCTAAAAATATGCAACATTATCTTTATCCTTGAAGTAAGATTCTGTATTTATCTGAAGACTCATATTATCAAATCACTGAGAAAAGACATTTATGAAACTTGCTGCAATTTTGTTTCCTTTATTTACATTTCTTCTCCAACTGCTATCCCCTGCCCCTATTAAAGTTACCTTCCTGTTCTGATGGATGCAAAGGACATGGTGTGTGTGTATACACACACACACACACACACACACACACACACACACACCCATATAAATAATATATATTATATGTATGTACATATATACACACATATTATGTATATGTATATATAAATTGATAGGTCTTTTTCTCTACACATTTTCTTTCCCTAACTTCCAATGATTTCGCTCCACTTACTTTAAAGTAAGGTTTCACAGATAACTAAAAAGCCACTTGCTATCTTTAGACACACTCTCTTGCAGCTTTTCTTTTTGGTTTGCATGAAAAAAACAAATGAGGAACTCAGATTGTATGATAACCACTATAAAGAAAATAGTCTATTCAACTGGGTTTTAGGGGAACATTTTCATTTTTAAAAAATCATTTAAATATTGTCAATGGAGACTTTAAAATTAAAAAAATATTAATGGCATACCATTATTTTACATCCTTGTTTATTTTTTCACATTATTGGTTTTCCCCCTCTAGGTTTGGTCACGATAGCTCTCCCACCCCCAGAGCACCCCAAGTCCACCACCATAGTCCATTGTGCTCTCCTACCCTACTCACCCCCACCCCGCTTCCTCCCCTCTTCCTCCCCCCCTTCTCTCCTCAGATCTATGGTCAGCTTTCAAGGATCAGTTTTAAACTTTGTCTGATTCCTTCTTTGATTTCTCAATATTCTACATATAAGTGACACCATTCACTATTTAACTTTCTTCTGGCTCACTTCACTTAAGATAATGCAGTCAGTTCAATGTTGCCACAAATGGCATGCGTTTATCTTTTTTGATTGCTGAGTAGTATTTCAGTAATGTTTTCAATGGAGGTGGTAGTGGATGGAGGTGGAAGTGGGAACTTTGTGGAGAAAACTCTCAAATAGATAAAAGATAAAAATAACATCAGTGTAAAATTATAACATCCTTATTCTTTCTATCAATTTGGAATTCGGTTTTCAATCTATTTATGTGGTCTGGAGAATTAATGATGAGAGAGAGAGAGCGAGAGGGAGAGAGAGAGAGAGAGATATCAGTTGCAAAAAACAGTCTTCTAAAACTTTAGTTCATGCTTATACTAGTCATTGGATAAATACCAATAACAGTCATCATATTATTAAGTGCATGCTCACATACTATAGTTTATTAAATAAACTTACAAAACGTTCCATTCAAACCTGCATCAGCATAGACGATTTATATTTATTCCAAAAAATTGTTTTTACTCTTTCATTTAGTCTATAAACATTAAATATAAGAATTAAAAAAAAAGATTAAGATTAAATGTAAAAATATAAAGTTTGGGGATCAATAAATAAAAGTTTAAAACCTTAAAAATTTACCTCTTCTCTCTTTTGATCCCTTTCTATTTGAAATGAGCATTAAGAGACACTAATGACGTTGATATTGAATGAGTTTAGATATTCTTTGTACCTTCTCTCTCCTTTTTTTTTGGTTGCAATTAGTACTAGGTTAAAGATGCCTCCAAAGATAGAGACCTGGAAATACTGATTCACTTTTGATACTTGCCTGTGCACTTTTAAATGCAGCATTTTTTTGGGTAAAATGTAATCTGCTTTTTCTTTTGTCTAATAATAGCTTTATGAGTTCTTTCTTTCTGATCAGTACTTAACTATGGTGTCAGGATAAGCTAAGTCTCACATAAGTCTCAATATTCACTCCTTCACATTTATCACTTTATCTTTACTGGTTGTAGTTCATCGAGCTCCTGAAAATAGTTTAACAGCATTTTCCTACTCTCCCCCAAATTAAGGTCTCACTTATGCATTGCTTCATTGTGATTTCTTCTCCTTCAGGAATAACCCCTTAACTTATTATTATCATGTCGCTGCAGAAATCAGGGCTTAAATTGGAAAAGCTCACACAGAATCTCAGTTCTTAATGCATATCTCTGTCCCCCAACATGCATTTAATTTGATCTTAGAACAACTTGGGTGCCTTTACTGACTTAAATGATGGTGAATACTGTAAACATTTATTTTATTTAATTTTTCCAATAAGATGATGCCATCAAATTTATTTGCCTGTGTAGAGTTTTGTGTGTGGCTTTCAGTAGACACTAGATGGTTCATTCATTCCCAAACTTACACTGTTTACTAGTCTACCTGAGGCAGTTATAGCAGGCAATGTTAAACTAGCAGCAAGGGTCCCTGATTAACTTGCTTATTCTGAATGAGCTGTTTGGGTATCTGGGAAATGACCTCACTCAGATTCTCCCACTTCATTTCAAATTGCCTTTCCTATTAATATCAGTGTCTTAGAATCCCAGCAAGTTCATGTTCACTTCAAATCCACAAAACAGTGGCTCCTCCAAGTATGATCCCTGGGCCAGCAGCTTCAGCAGCATCTGGGAACTCTCTAGAAATACAGTCACTCAGCTTCCACTCCCAGTTTTCTGAATTAGTAACTCTGGGGACTGGGCCTGGCGATTTGTTTTAGCACGACCTCCATGTCTGAGAATCACTGTCAGGTCTTAAAGTTCTTAGTATCCACATTGGGTAGCATGGTACCTGTGGAAAACAGAAGTTCAACATTGCAGACAATGGAAAATGCAATGGTGACTTTAATTCTTCATGCCCCCAATAGTCATGCCCTTTACTAGGAGACCCCGCAGTTCCTCTTACTAAAGACACAGTCTGTGTTCCCACCCCTTGAATCTGTACCCATGTTATAACTTGCTGTTGACCGTAGTGTATGATGAAAGTGACTACGTCCCATTCCTGAATTTAGGGCTTTAGAACTCTTGCATATTTCCACTTGTTCTCTTTTGTACTTTAGCTATTGCCGTAAAAATATGCCTGGGTTAACCTAGATGATGAGAGACATGTAGACTAGGTCAAGTTGCTCCAATCATCAGAGCTGAAGATGGTTTATTCAAGCAACAGCTAGCAGATTCTTAGACAAGGTCAGCAGTTAACTCTAGACACATGAACAATAAACACATCTATTTTCTAATTAAACCCTACATTTATCTTTTCTAAGATTGACAGAGCTCATCATTACAGATTGAATATTTATTATGAAATTGTATCAATTTTTACAGTTTTTAGAGTACCAAGTACAGGGCACTGCACAGAAGTGTGTTTTGATGATAATTTAAATCCCATTGTTCTTTTTTCTTAAATTTGAATTACTCCCTAAATGGTATGCTAATTGCCTTAAAGAGTTCTTGCAGTTTCTAAAGGCACAGAACTTTCTTCTAAGTTGCAGTGGGAACCCTGAGAAAAATCAAGCTCATTGTTAGACAATAGTTTTCAGTCTCTGGAAGTGTATTACAAACCCCCAGGTAGCTAAAATTTAAAATTCCCTGACCTCACCTCCAGAGACTCTGACTTACGAGGTTTGGGGGTAGAACAATCTGCATTTGTAACCATGAACACAGATATCTGTTACATATTAAAGTTCTCAAGAAAAAGTTATTCATAAGGTTCTGATATAACTGTTCCAGGATTCACACTTTAAAAATTACCGGTATATTGCAAGTAGCTATTTTATAACAGAATCATATACTTAAAAAAATCAAATCATCTTAACAATATGGTGTCGTACCTTACATAACATAACCTAAATAGTATAAATGAGATCATCAGCAATTTTAGGAAGCTATACTGGGAGACACAGAGAGGGCTAGGGAAGTGATGCAATTCACAATGTATTTACAATTTTATGTCTGTCAGAACAGGTATGGACAAAGAAGGAATATATGTGAAAGCACTTTCAAATTGGGAAGTGCTTTACCAATATAAAAATAGTCTATTAAACGTGTGGAACAGGACCTTAGAAGTAATTTCTTTATCATTAAAAATTTTAATGTGTGTGTTGACGTGGGCAAGGCACACGGGATGCTGATACAAGTGAGATATTAAATAACAGTAATTTCTTAGAAATATCACAAGAAGGGCCTCCCTGGTGGCGCAGCGGTTAAGCGCTGGGCTGTGGAGCTGTCAGCAGCAGCGATGTGAGTTTGACGCCCAGCCGGGGAGAATCCCACATGGTGCGGCAGACCTCTCCTGCCTCACCCGCTGCTCCCCTCAGCAGTATATTTCTGATCTGCCTGTTCTGCTCCCTACTCTGTCTCTGGTGAACCCTCTCGCCACCCCACGCCTCTGGCCTGTACCCCAGCTGTATGTATAAATAAATAAATCTTAAAAAAAAAAGAAATATCACAAGAAATCTTTCTATGTTGTGTGTCACTGTGGCTTTAAGATAGCTGTGAAGTGATGAATAGCCTGAGGCATTTGCTTTCAAATGATTATGAAAGCTTTATACTGTGTATTGTGGAGAACCCTTGATACCCAGATGTCTGTTGGGTGTCCAGGACTGAACTGACTACGAAGAAGTCCAGAAGAAAGGTTATAGTCCATGAAAAGAAAGTCTGTGGAAACCAGTTTCATATTAGGTAGCTGTTAGAAACCGAGCCTGAGCTGATGCTCATGAAAATGACTTGAACAAGATGTGGTGCAACAACAACTCCCTGATGGCTCTAATTATGGGTTAGCACATTCACAGACTTCACCTGAGGCTTGGACCACTTGTCTTTATAATGTCCCTGATGTCCAGCTGAGCCACCCTAGCACTGATTAATTGTGGCCTTCTGGGAAGTTTGCCCTCTCAGAATAGAGTACTGAGAAATAGTAGGATTCAATTCTTTTATTTATAGGGATGTGCCATTGAATTATACTATTTCTCAGTAAACTCTTAAAGTGTGCCTTAAAATCCAGTGCATGTAAAATCTCGGCATATGGAAAGGATGTGGAGAAAAAGGAACTCTTCTACACTGCTGGTGGGAATGTGAACTGGTCCAACCACTATGGAAAGCTGTATGGTGATTCCTCAAACTCCTAAACATGGAGCTCCCATACAACCCAGCAATCCCACTTTTGGGAATTTACCCGAAGGACACAAAAACACTAATCCGAAAGGATACATGCACCTGTATGTTCATTGTGGCACTGTTCACAATAGCAAAGGTATGGAAGCAACCCAAATGTCCAAAAATAGATGATTGGATCAAGAAGATGTGGTACATATACACAATGGAATACTATTCAGCATGGAAAGAAGATAAACACATGCAATTTGCAGCGACATGGATGGAATTAGAGGGAATCATACTCAGTGAAATAAGCCAGAAAGAAAAAGAAAAATATCGAATGGTTTCACTTATAACAGGACTATAGGGAAAC